>MU392178.1:271743-455886 GCA_022578495.1 Nemania sp. NC0429 | reverse complement strand
TAAACTATTATTTAATTAAATATTATATATACTGCTTTATTATATATTATAGCTAAAATTAGCTTTATAATAAAATAGTATATAAAAAGTGCTAACAAAGCGGTTATAAAATAAATCAATATTAACTAAACAAAATAAAACCTTATTATTATTATTTATAATTTTAATATATTAATATATACAGCAAACTTTTTAATTAAATTATAATAGCAGACTTAAAAAAATAAAAAATTTTACTAAGCGCTATATATTATGCGCTAACCGCTTTAAAATTAGCCCGTTAATACAGAGCGCATTTTTTTAACGCTTACGTTAAACGTAAAGCTAAAAAACTAATAATTATAAATATTACGGTCTAGTGCTATAGTTAAAGCTATAAAATAAAAAGCAGTTACTTTAAAAATAAAAAAAAAAAAAGCTTTTCTATTTAAAAAAAAGCCTACGCTAACTTTATTAAACTTGGCGCGCGGGCTATCGCATCCTAATTATTAATTTAACTAAAAATAAAACTAAACAAAAAAAAATATTTAAATATAAAAGCTATATTATTTAAAAATTAATAAATATTTTAGCTATAGTTAATAACCTAACATTCCACCGCTAACTATCCTGCTACTAATTATTACTTTCTTTTTATAACCGCTTATTTTTTATACAGTTGCATATATTCTTTTATAAATATAACAGTATCTTTATTATATAAAGTATACTTATTAAAGTCCTGCAGCGGCCATGCAATAAGTATAGCTAACAGTTTTTTTATATTTTAAATCTTTTTATAAATCGCTGGTTAAAAAATATAACAGTTTAAAACACTAAGCTAACATAACATTAATATATATATAAAAAGCTACTATATATAAAAAATAAACTATATGCTTTATATAATATTAATAAAAGCAATAATAGATTTAAAAATAACTAAGCTATAGTTAAAATTCTAATATAAAAAGTTATTTACACCTACATTTTTATATAAACTAATAATGCCTTTTTATTATATAAATTTAATTAATAACAGCAAAAAAACGCTTAAAAAATTAAAAATAAAAAAATATTAATTTAACGCTAAAAACATTATTAATATTAGCTTATACGCTTAATAATAAAAAGATTTTATAGCAGTATTATTATATATTTTATATTAACTAATATTATAAACAGCCATTTTAAAATTACTAATAATAAGCTATAAAATTAGTTTTATAGTAAAATAATATATAAAAAGTGCTAGCAAAGCGGTTATAAAATAAATTATAATTTATAATATTTTTTTTATTTTATTTTATTTATTAAATTAAAATTATATACTAAAACAGTAATAACTAAATAAAAATATTGCAGCAAATGCTAACTATAAATCTATATTTAAATATAATATATTAAAGCTATAACTAAAAATATATAGCAAATAATATATTTTATAGTACTAAAGGCACATTATATAGCAAGCACCAGGCCGGACTATATTTAAGTTTTACCTGCGATTTAAATAAAGCAGCAGCTAAAGCTTATAAAAAAACTTTTTTTTACACTTTAATAAAACAGATAAACGTATTTAATATAATTAAAAATTTAAAAAATTTAATAAAATATATAAATTTTTTATATAAATAAAATAAATTTTTTTTTAAACTAATAACTAACTTTAATTAATATAAACATATTTCCGCTATATTAATTTTTTTTACTTTTTTATGTTTATTAAAATAAAAATAATAAAGCAAACATAACCGCTTTTTTTTTATATAAAAAAATGCTTAAATAACAGCATTTAAAAATTATAATTAATAAATAAACTTTTAGCTTATAATACCCGCCTTTTTTACATTATTATTATAGTACTTATTATTACCTTCCTATTATATAAATTTAATTAGCAATAATAAAAAAACGCTTAAAAAATCGAAAATAAAAAAATGCTAGTCTAACGCTAAAAACATTACTAGTACTGGCATACGCGCTCGATAATAATAAAAAAATGCTAGTCTAGCGCTAAAAACACTACCAGTACTAGCGTATGCACTTAATAATAAAGTCTTATAATATATTTATAATAAAATAGCAAAGCTATACTTATATTATATACACTAATAAAATTTATTATTTTAAAATTAAATTACCGTTTAATTAAATATTATATATATTATTTTATTATATATTATAGCTAAAATCAGCTTTATAGCAGGATAATATATAAAAAGTGCTAGCAAAGCAGTTATAACGTAAATTAATACCAACTAAGCAAAATAAAACCTTATTATTATTATTTATAACTTTAATATATTAATACATACGGCAGACTTTTTAAACAAACAGTTATAATAGCAGACTTAAAAAGGTAAAAAATTCTGCTAGGCGGTGTATATTATGCGCTAGCCGCTTTAAGCTTAGCTTGTTAACACAAAGTGCAGTCTATTTAGTGTATTAGAGTTACAGTTAATAAAAATCGGTTAGTCGGGTCTAACGCTTATACTAGCCGTTTTAAGGTTAGCCTTTAAAAACAAAAGCTTTTTTTGCACCTGGTTTAAAAAGGCCTTTAGTAAAAAATTAGCCCGTTTTAATAAAAAAATAATTTAAAAACGTAGTTAAAAAAGTATATATAGCTGTCACAGTTGGTGTTTTTTTTAAAGGCAAAGCTTTTAGTTAAGGTTCCGTTCGTATATTAATACTAAGATAAAGAGAAAAAAAGGTCTATCTAGGTCTACGTTCGAGATACTGCTTTTGTGTGTGTGTGGCCTCGCACGGGCCAAGGCGCACAGACCAGGTACCTAGGTACACACCGTAAAAGTAGACCAGGTACGTGGGTACAAATAGGCACGGAGGTCTGCCTGCCGTGACTATAGCTATTATTATAGCTGCTTTAATTATAGCTTTTAAATATATATTATTAGTAAAAAAAATGCCCGTCGGTTTTATAAGCATTATGCTGTTTATAAATTATAAATAATTAGTTTAAATAAAATTATCTATTATTATATAATATATACTGTTAATTATAACAATAAAAATATTAAATTTAAAAGTTTTTATATTTAATAATATATATTAATAATTATAATATAGCTTTAAAATATAAGCTGTTATTATATAATTAGCAAATAAATAAATACTGCTTATGCTATAAATATATTTATTATATATATTAATAAAAAAATATAAAAAGTTAATAAATTTAAAATATAGGTATGCTATAAAAAATATAACATTTTTATTATTTTTAATTATATTTATAATTTAAAAGCTATATTTTTAAAATAGTTTAATAGTTTTTATATTTAATTTAAGCTATTTTATAATAATTATTTTTATATTTATAGCTATAGCTGCTAGAACTTCGTTTTAGTTAAAGGGGTATTAAACCGGCGCTAATAATAAAGCCGGATATTCTGTTAAAACCTTATGCATATTGCAGCTTTAAAACCGCTTTAGCTTTTTATTAAAAATAAATATTTTTAAGCTTATAGCTAACGTTTAATTTATAGTTATAGCTTTGTAAATATAAAAATAAAAAAAATTATATAGTCGGCAATGGGTACACGAAATAAACCTAAGTTTAAAAAATAAATAGCTGCTTTATTAGCTAGTCGTTAAAATTAAAATAAATAAAAAGAAAAAAGTTATAAAAAAAATAAAATATAAAAATTAAAGTCGGGCTTATAAAAGTTATAAAACGGCTATTTAATTTTTAAACTACTGTAAAAAAAAGTATATTTATAGTATATTTATTAAAATATAATTCGGACGCGGTATAAAAAAAGTTTAAAAAATAAAAACGGTTATTTAATTTTTTAATTATTATTAAAAAAAGTTTATTTAAAAAAGTATAACTTATATTTAGTATAAAAAAGTTATAAAATAAAAAGCAGTTGGCGCAATAAATTATTAAATTAAAGTAGGTTAAAGGGGGGCAGGTAAAAAGCCTGCTATAGTATAAAGTATATGCTATCCGGTCTTAATACTATAATAAGCTTTTTGTTAATATAAAGTAACATATGTTTTTATTTAAAATAAATACTTTGTTTATTTATTTTATAAGCTCGCTTTATATTATTATATATTTATTTTGCTAAAAAACTATAACTTATTATTTTAATATTTTATATAGCTTTTTTTTTTATAAGCTAGCATTTATTATTATTTAAATTTATATTTTCGATTTTAACAGTATTACTGCTATTGCTCGTTTTTTTATTATTTAATTATTTATTATTGCCTATAGCATTTTTAATAAATTATTTTTATATAGTTAATTTGGTGTTATATTTTTACTTTTTTAGCACTATTATATTATAATAAAGCTATAACTGCTTATACTTTAGTTTACGGCTTAAATAAAGCTATAAAAGCAAAACGGCTATAGCTTAGTTATTATTAAAAAATTGGGCAAACATATTAACTGTAATAATAAAAAACAGGTAGTTTTTTAAACGCACTTTTAATATAAGCTTTTTTATATAATAAAAACGATAAAATCGTAAAATAGTATTGCTAGGTTAATTAAATATAAATATATAATCGGTATTATTAAATATATAGCTTAACTTTTTAAATAATTATTTAACTTTAGTTAATAATTTATATAAAATAAAATAAAAATATTATATATAAAATTAAAAAAAAGCTTTATTTTTTGCTTAATATTTTATTGCACTTTTTAAATATAGCTCGAGCTAGCGATATAAAAAAATAGTTAAATTAGCTTAAAGCTTAGCATGTAATAATATAATTAAAAGGCCGTTAGCTATATTATAGCTTTTAATTATATTAAAATAGCAGTATAAAACCGAGAAAATATTAAATTTTTTTATTATATAATAAAAAAACTAAATTAGTAAAAATTTGGTTTTTTTATAATTAGGTATAATAAAAATATAAATACTAGCAAAGGTATTATAGTAATGTTTTTATATATTAAGTATAAAATATATACTGTTAGCGTCGCTTGCTTATTCTTTTTATACTATATTTATTTTATAATAAAGCTGCATAAAGTTTTTAAATATTTATAATAACGTGTTATTTATACCGCTAAATATGCTAATAATATAATTTAACTAAATAATAAAAAGATTGTCGTTTTAGTTTTTAGCGCTGCGCAGTTTATAAACTATTAATAGTATAAAAAAAAGACTAAGCTATTAAAAAACGTATCGTTAACAGTTAAAAAGTTATTAACTTTTTTTTTATTAAGCGTTTTTAGCATATATATATATATATAATATATATTTATAACTAAAAAAATATTAAAATAGCTTTTAAATATATTATAAAATAATTTAATAAATTTTTTTAATTAATTAGTTATAGCTAAAAAAAAACCGAGCTATTTAATAAACGTATTATATACTTTTAAAAATTTATAATTAAAAGCGTAAATAATAGCTTATAAGCAGACTTAAAATAAAAAAATATAAATATGTTTAGCTTTTTTTAAATTATTTTTTTTAAACGATTTAATTTTTAATATATGCTTTATAAATATAGTTATAAAACGGGCGATAAGCTTAAAAATAAAACAAAAATGTTTATGTTTGCATTTTTATAATATGCTCGCTTTTATACCTTATAAGTATGCGCTTATTAAAATAATAAGCTTATTAAAAGCGGTTTTATTAAAATAAAGTATTTTTTAATTTATAGCTTTATTAGATAGCCAGACTATGCTATATTTTTTAAATATAAAATTAATGTTAAAGCTGCGCTTAGTTAAATAGCGATTTTTATTATGCTGGCGTTTTTTTTATTTTTTTTTTTTATATTTAACTTTATTTAAAAAAGTTTAAACTAGTATATATTTGCTATAATAAAGTATAAAATAGCTTTATAAATATATAATGCTTAATATGCTTATAAAAGTTAAACTGCTGTTTTAGCATAAAAAAGTTCGCTATAATAAATATAGCTAGCTTTTTAATAAGCTTAATAAAATATATAGTAATAAAAAATATAAATCGGTTAAAATTAGTAGTATATATAAAAAAAAATAAATTATAGCTAATATTAAAGTTAAGCAGTAAAAAAAGTTAAAAAAATAAAGTAAAAAATAAAATAAAAATATTTGCAGCATATAAGTAGAACTATAATATATAATATTTGCGCCGTATGCTAAACGTAAAAAAGCGGTTAAAAAAGCTTAAAAAATAAAAGCTAAATATATTTTGCAGCTATTTTTTTATATGCTAAAAGATTTAAAAAATATATAAATAGTTAATAATTAAAATATTTTTGCTTATTTTAAAAATAATATTTAGCTTAAAGTTAAAAAGTTCGAACTGTAGTAAATAAAAAAATATATAATTATAATTAAATATTATAATATGCTGCTTATATAAATTATACGCTTTTATTTGCTTAATTAAATATACTATAGCTTTTATATATATATTAATTAATTTAATAAATCTAACGTTATAAAATAGGTATTAAAGCTAAAAATGCAGCGCAAAGCCGATAAATAGTGCATTTAATCGGCGGTATATATAAGCTAAATATTTAAATTTATATAAAAAGGTAAGCAATAAAGTGTAGCTATTATAAAAAAGCAGAAATATGTTATAAAATATATTATAAAAGCTAAAGTTAATTTATAATATATTAGGGTTAAAATATTTAAAATTTATATTAGCTAAATAGTAAAAATAAAACTTTTATAAAGTAATTTTAATAATAGTGCTAGCCGTTTAAGCTTTTAAATTGTGTTTTTATATAATAAAAATAAAAAAAAAATAACCAGATATATACTAATTATAATATATTTTTAAGCTGTTTTAAAAATTAGCTGTTTTATTATATTTAATAAAATATTTTAACTAAGCATACGTTTAAATAATAATTTTTTTGCTAAAAAAATAGCATATATTAGCTTTAATTTTTGCTTATATAAATAATAACAGGTATTATTAATAAGTTATTATAAAATATATAAGCCGCAGTGTAAATAAAATATATTTATTAATAAATAAGTGTTAATTTTTAAATAAAAATTATATAAATCGGTCGAAATAAAAATTAAATGCATTAAAAAATAGTATATATACTTTATTAAAGCATATAAAATTAAAACTATTAAAAAATATATTAAGCATATAATAAATTAGCACTTTTTTTATTATATAATAAAAGTTTTATAATATAGTATTTATATACGATAAAATATATATTAAATAAAAGTTAATATAAAAAAATATATATAAAAATAATAACTAAAAAATATAGCTATTAATATTATAAATATATTAAAAAAAAATTTAGTTTATAAATTTTTTAATTAGTTTTAAATTAATTAAAAAAATAGCTTTAGCTTTTTATAATTAAAAAGCATATTATAATATAGCACCTTAAGTTTATAAAACCTTACTTTTAATGCTATTATATTGTTTAAATTATTATTTAGCATAATAAAAAAATATATAGCGGAATTTATAAAGCGAACTATTTTTATAGTTATACTAGCTAATATAGCTTTGTTTTAATATATATTTAAATTTAAATATATAAAATAGCTCTTAAATATTATAATTAAAAAAATATAAAAATTATTGCTTAATAATATAGAAAATAATGCTATAAAATATTTAATTAAATCGATATTTAAAAGGCATTAAAAAAATAAATAGCCGCATATAAAAGCTATTTAATTTTTTAATATTTGCAATATTTAATAGCTATTTAATGTGCTAATAATTAAAGCGTATAAATAGTTTAAAAATTAAATATTTATATATTAAAAGTATTTATTTTTTAAACTATTTATAAAGTATTTATAATTATTAAATTATTTAGCTATATAAAAGTCGGTATATTTAAATTAAAAACTTTAATTTATTATATATATAATATAGTTAAAATATATTTTATAGCTAAGTTTATATTTATAAAATTTTAAATTAAAGCGGAATTAAAAACGCTTATTATATTTATAAACAATAAAAAAGTGGCGCTAAAAAAAGTTTTTAAAACAAGTGCTGCTAAAATAAAAAAAATTTATTAATAAAAAAAAAAGCAGGCAATAAAAAAAAAACAGCAAAGCAAAGTTAATACTAGTGCTGCTAAAATAAAAAAAATATATTATTAAATAAAAAAGCAGATATAATAAAAAATATAATAAAGCAAGTTTAAAATTAGCGCTGTTAAAATAAAAAAAATTTATTGCTAAAAAAGGCGGGCATAATAAAAAACGCGGCAAAGCAAAATTAATATTAGTGCTGTTAAAATAAAAAAAATTTATTGCTAAAAAAAGCGGCTAATAAAATAAAAAGCATAATAAAATAAATTTAAAACTAGCGCTGCTAAAATAAAAAAGATTTATTATTAAAAAAAACAGCTAATAAAATATAAAAAAATATATTATTAAAAAATTAAAAGCTATTTTTTTTATTATTTAATATATTATTTTTATTATTTTTAAAATTATTAAACAGATTAAAATTATTATTAACTTTTTTACTATTATTATTATCGCTGCTTTTACTGCTTTTACTTTTTTAATTATTTATAAAAGTTTTATTATTTTTAATAATATTTATATAATTTAAAAAAGCTTTTTTTTTTAATATTTTATATATATTATTTAGCTATAATATTATATATAATATATAAAAGCAATTTAAGCATATATAAAAGCAAAACTATAAACTATATTTTATTAAAAAACTAAAGTTAATTATAATTATTTATATAAAATATCGTTATTTTAAAATAAAATATAATAGCTAAAAAGTTTAAATTAAAAAATTTAAAACATAATAAAAACAAATTATAATTATATTAAACAGACGATATAATATATAATAATAAGTCTGCTAATAAAGCTTATAAAATTATAGCTATAAATAAAGCTTAAATTAAAATAAAAAAAATATTAATAATAATAATAACAGCATTAGCTTATAAAATTATAGCTATAAAAAATATTAAATAAATATATAGCTAAAACTAAAGCTTAAGCTAATTAGATTAAAAAAAAAGTTAAAAAAATAAAATTAATAATTTTATAAGCAGGGCTTAATAAAACTTATATTTAGTTATTTTTTTAAGCTTTTTATAGTGTTTATTATTAAAGCTTTTTATAGCAGCGCTAAGCGCATTTAGCAAAAGTTAGCGGCTATACACTAAAAGCTAATTTTTAAAACATAATAAAGCAGTAAAATAAAAAAAATATTATATATTAATAAAAATAAACTATATATAGCTAAAATATGCTATAAAATTAAATTATATAAATAAATATATAATAATAATAAGCCAGGTTTTATAAAATATAAAAATAAAAATTAATAAAATAAAAAAAATAATAAATATTAAAAATATTATATAATAATAAAATATATAATATATATATATAAGTTATAATAAATATAATATATTATAAATAAATATTATATAAAAATATTATATAAATAAAATAAAAATAAATATAAAATATATTAATAAAAAAAAATATATTAGTTTATAAAATATATATTAATATATTAAAAAGTTATTAAAATATATAATATAAACTAATTAGTTAAATTAAATAATAATAAATAATAAAAATAAATAAATAAAATAAAAAATATTTTATATATATAAATACTTAAATATTATAAACATATAAAAATATATAATATAATCTAATTAGCTTATTTAATTAAATATAAAATATATAAATAATAGACTATATTATAGCTAACCGAGTTAATAGCAAATAATAAACTATATTACGACTAACTAAGTTAATAGCAAATAATAAACTATATTACGGCCGACTAAGTTAATAATAAATAATAAACTGCATTACGGCTAACTAAGTCAATAGCAGGCAATAAACTATATTACGGCCGACCGAGTTAATAGTAAATAATAGACTACATTACGGCCGACCGAGTTAATAGCAGGCAATAGACTGCATTACAACTAACCGAGTCGATAATAAGCAATAAACTACATCGCGGCTAACCGAGTCGATAAATATAATAAATAGTACTTAATAAATTTTAAATAAGTGTATATAAATATAATAAATAATAAATATTAAAATATTATAAGTAAGCAAAAGCTTATAATAAAAACTAATTAATATAATAAAGCATTAAAAAAATATATTATATTTAATTAAATATTTAAATATATTGCTTTATATAAAAACAAAAAGCTATAACATAATTTAATTAAATAAATTATATATAAAGGTATTTTATTTAAATATAATAATATAATATAAAAAATAATAAATTAAAATTTAAATAATTTTATAAATAAATAAGCTAAAGCTTAATAATTAATATAATAAAATTTATAATTTTTTTATATATCGTTTAATACTAGGTGCATGTATATAAGTGCAGAATTATAAAAGTTATAATTATTAAATAAAAAAAAAAAAAAATTTTCTTTAAGTCTAATAATGTAAACGTGTACTAACCTTAACCTAATGTATACCTAGATGTTATTTTAAAGTAAATAAAACAGCGGCTAAAGTTTTAAAAATTAAATCGGGGTCGTCGGGCTTTAAGTTTTTAAATATTAAGCCTTTTAAATAAAAAAAGTGCTTATTTTATAAAACCGAAATAATTAGCTGGTTTTTTTTTTTTTTTTAAATCGATACTATAATAGTTTAAATAATATATTAGCTTTTTTATTAAACCTTTTTAGTTTATAATTAATAATAAACCAGTAAAAAAAAGCTATTATAATTATTTAGCTTGCCTATAGTTAAATACTTTTATTATTATAAAATATAATAAGTTTTAATAATTAAAATAAATTTTAATATAATATTTTATATTTTTTAAATATTAGCGCTATTTATCGAATAAATTTATTATTAAAAAAGTTTTTTATTATATATTTCGTAGTTTATTTTAGTAAGCGCTAGTTTTTTAAAATAAAAAACAATAAAATAAAGCTTTTTATTTAAATTTTTTTATAAAAAAATAGCTTTAATTATATAGTTTAATATATCGGCTTTTATATAAGCTATTTTTTTTTAAATCGAAGTAAATAAACATTAGCGCTATAGTAAATTTTTTTTTAGCTTTTTAAAAACAAAATTTATTTTTTTAATTTATTTTTAATGTCTGCTTTTATTTTTATTAGCGTTTATAATTAATTTTATAATAGCTAAAAAATTACTTATAAAACAGCAATAAAAATTAGCAAATCTAATAAATTATTAAAACTTTTTAAAAATTATTAATACTATTTAATTAAAAATAATATTAATTTTATTTTATATTATTAAAATGCTGTAAGCACTAATAATATAGCTTAAAAATTCTATTTTTTATACCCGCTATTTGCACTTTTAAAAAGCTACTATAAAATTATGCTTTAATAGTCGTTTTAAAACCTTTTTAATAAAACGATTATGCTTTTCGATAGTTTCTGCATAAATAAAAAAGTCGTTTAGGTATACTAAAAAGCCTGCATTAATAAAGTCTTTAAATATATTATTTATAAGTGCTTAAAATATAGTAAAAGTATTAATAAGTTTTATAAACATTATAATATATTTAAAAAGCTTATATTTACAGCGAAACATTGTTTTTTATTTATCGCTTTTTTCAATTTTTATTAAATAAAACTTTAATTTAAAATTAATTTTAAAAAACTATTTAGTTATGCTAAAGTGGGCTTATAATTTAGCGATAAATAAAATAAAATATCGTATTAGCACTATAATATTATTAAGCTTGCGGTAATTAACTATAAGTTAAAATAGATTATTAAAGTTTTTTTTTTTTATAAATATAAAAAAAGCGCTATAAAATAAAGTAAATTTATAAATATAGCCAGTATTTATTATTTTGTCCAGCTATAGCTTAAGTATTTTTAATTTTTATGCAGTTATAGCATATAAAAAGCTTTATAACAGTATTTTTTTATTTATAAAATTTATAGCATAGTTTTATAGCTGGTAATTAAGCAATTATTAGGCCGCTTTTTTATTTATAATAGGTAAAAATTCGCGAAGTTTTTTTAAAACCTCTGCTAGCGCTTTTTATATAATAGCTTATAAAAATGCAGAAATTTTTATTTTAGCTATAGCCTTAGCTTTTTTTTATATAATTTAACTTATATAATTTTTTTAATAATAATTAAAAATAAATCGGATTTAGTATAGCTTATCGAACAAATATGCAAATTAATATTATTTAAGCTACTATTAAAGTAAAATTATATTACACTTATTTTTTAATTAAAACAATTCGAAGCTAAAGCGTATAAAATAGTTTTGCTGGTAGTGCAGCACTAGTTTTTTAAAATAATATTTTTTTTTATATATAGGTTGCATTAAAAGCTATTATCTTTTTAGCGTATATTTTTTTTATAATAAGTATTTTTTATTTTTTAGCTTTTAAAAAAATATAATAAAAACGGTACTGCTAATATTAAATAATACTTTTATAAAATATTTTTTATTATTATAAATAAAAGTTATAATTATAATAAATTAATTATTAAATTTAAACTTAGCTTTATATTTTTTATTATTTATATTTATAATCTTTATTTTATATACACGTTTTAAAGTATAAGTTTTAAATACACTTTGCAGTTAGCTGTAGTTTTTATAAAGTGTGGCATAAAGGCCGCTTAAAAATCCGAATTAAAGTCGTTTTTTATAAAGCGAATAAAAAAGTTATTAAGTATGCTATTAAGCTTATTAATTATAACCGTACTAGTTTTAGCTTTTTTTTCCGGCTTTTTTAATAAAATCTATTTTTTTTTATTGTTTTATTTTATAATAAACACTTTTTTTAATAGCAAAGGTAGGTTTTTACTATTTATATTTTTTTTAATATAACATGCTAGCATTTAATAGTTATTATATTTACACTGCTAATATGCTTTTTTATTACATTTTTGCTAATTAATAAAAGCTTAGTTAATATTTTTTAAAGCCTTTTTATTATTTAATTATTATTTGTTTAAAAAAGTATTTATTTTTAAAAGTGGGGTACCGCCTGGTTTTTTTTTATTTTTTTTTAAAAATCGGTTTTAGCTAAAATTAAAGCGGTTTTTTCTATAAAAAAGTTAGCCCGACTTTAAATACTCTTAAGTCAAAGTAGGCGCGTTTTTTTTAATAAGCTAGAATTTAAAAGCATATTTTTATAAATTTAACTAGCTTTTTATAATATAACAATAAAGTTTTTATTATTTTTAAAAACGGCACTTTTATAAAAATAAATAAATTTTATAATAAATTTTAAAAGTTTTTTAATTAAAAAATGCTAAAACGTAGTCCCGGACTATTATACTATATTATTAAGGTTTAAAATTTAAATAAAAGATTAAGCAATATTTTTTTTATATTTAAGTTTTTTTATTATAATAGCATTGCAATGCTTTTTAATAGAATTTTTTAAACGTTTTTAAAATGCTAGTTTATAGCCGGTCTATATATTTATAAATTTTATACGTTTTATAATATTAACTTATTAGCTGTGCTAAATCTGCGCTTTGCTAATAAAAAAGCCGCTAATTTAATTAATATACTAGTGGTTTTTTATAAAGCTATTTATATAAATCTATATATAAAATTTTATTTTTATATATTAAAATTAAAATTTAAATAAATTTTTGCTATTATATTAATAAAACTTAGTTAAATATATTAAATTAACTATAGCTACTATAAAAATAAAACAAACGACCTGCTTTAAAGCTTTAATAAATTTATTTTTAAAATTAATAAGGTCTTCCGATTTTTAAAAAAAATATAACGAAAGTTTATTAGATTATTTTTATAAATTTAAATTATTATTATTATTTAATTTAAAGTTAAATCCCGGATTTTTAAAGCTTTAATAAAAAAGCTATAATAAAAAAAGTTTTATTTTACCGTTATTATTTTTAAATCTATTACTTTTTAACATTAATATCGTACCTGCTTAAGCTAAATCAAATTATATTTAAACGCTTTTAGCCGTTTTTTAAGCTTAAGCTTTTTATAAAAAATTTATTATTAATAACTTTTTTATTTAAACTTTAAAGCTTAAATATTTAAATAGCTATTATAAATATTTAAAAATAAAATATATTGTTAATATAAATTAAAAAATAAAAAAAGTTAATAAAAATTAAAATATTATATATTTTATAATATTTTTAATAATAAACTTAGTATTAGCTTATTTATTAGCTTAAAATTACATATTAAACTTTATAAATATAGCTTAAATATATATGTAGAAATTTTTAATTTATTGCTACATTTATTCGTTAATATAGGTAAAATTAATATAATTTTAAATAAAAAAGTTATTAATTTATTTTTTTTTTACCGCAGCTTATATTAAAATATTTTATTAAAAAGTTTTTTATTAAATAAAATTTTTTTATAAAGTTTATAATGCCTACTAATAATACTGCACTATTTTTTTTAGTTTGCTAATTATTTATTGTTTTATTTTATTAGCTTTAATAAATTTAGCGATTATTTTTTATATTTATTAAAAAAAAAAAAAACTAGCTTATTTTATTTATTATTAAAAATAAGCTATTTATTTTATTAAAGCTTTAACTTTTTATATATTTATATTATTGCACTATATATATTATATATAATAGTATATTATTATTATATTTTTTTTTAATTATAAAAATAATTTTTTAAAATATTAAAAGTAAAAATATATATTGCGTTATAAAAGTTATATATTTAATTATAAAATTAAATTATTTAGTTTAAAAAGTTTTAAACTGCTATTTTTAAAATTTTAATTTTAAAAACGTTATATATAATTATATTATAGTTTTATAAATTATAAAAAATAAAAATATAATTTTTAAATTTTTAAATTGCTATAATTTAAGTATTTATATTGTTAAAAATAATTAAAATTATAAAAAACTATATAGTTAATTATAATTGTTTAAATGGCGTATTAGCAAAAGTTTTTATTTTAAATATAATATTTAAAATATAAGCGCCCGACTTTTTTAAAAAAAAAAATATTTTAAAAAAAAGTTTTTTTTATTTTTTTTTTTTTTTTTTCGTTTTTTTAATGTTTTAAAAAAAGTTTTATTAAAAAAAATTTTATTAAAAAAAATTTTTTTAAAAAAAAGTTAGGTTTTTTTTTCGTTTTTTTCGTCGTTTTTTTTATTATCGTCATTTTTTTCGTTTTTTTTAAAGCTTTTATAACTAATAATTAAATAAATAAAACTATATAAAAGCTAATGTTAATAAATCGTATGCTTTTTATACTATCTACGGCAATTTTAATATATAAAAGTGTTATAAATAAAGGTTTACTAATAATATAATCTAATAATGCAAATAAAATAGTTATATATGCTATAATTATAAATAAAAATATTAATATAAAAAAGGTACGCTATAATTAATTATAAAAGCAGAGTTTTTTAAAAAAAAATAAAAAATTATAATATAATAAAAGCTATTATAAAAGTTTAAAATAAAGCTTTAATTTAGTTATAATTTTTTAAAGTTTTTTAAAATTTAATATTTTTTTTTTTATTTTATTAAAAAAAGGCAGCATTATTTATTTATTTCCAAATCTTAAAATAATTTGTCTTTTTTAAAAGCCGACTTTTACTGCCGGTTATATAAATATCAGTTTTATTTAAAAAAAATACATTGCCCGGTCTTAAGGTCTCGGGTGCCGTACGGCCGTAACGGGAGGCCGTAGTGGTACGGCCAGCCGTACGGGAGCGGCAGCGAGGGTCCTTCGTACCTCGTACCTCTGCCGTGTAATAATACGCACATTAAGAATCTCGACTTCTTTTCATATTATCTTCGATTGCTAGGTGTAAGCAGGCATCACAATTCGTAACCACACATGCTCCTATAGACCTGCCGCTAAATCGTTAAAATCAATCACCTCTCAGTGAAATTTATTTAAACCGATTATTATCGCAAAAGAAAATCCAAAAAATCTATCAAATTGACAAGCTAGGAAATCCAACGACAAGATTCCCTCTCCAAACAGTTCTCTCATTTTTGCCTGTTAATCGATTCGCCTACCGCTCTTCATTTCTCGCTCCTTACATTTCATACTTCACCCATGCAGGTCTGATCTGATCAATCCTGTTGAACGCAGCCTTGCCGCTTAAATAAGCCAAGCGACCATCCCACTCATGAATAGGATGTGGTGAGCCAAGACTGAAGTAGAAGTTATCTGGGCCGCTACCTCCTCCAATAAGATCCTTCCTCAAGTTGGTCTTGACCCAAAACCTGGGGATGTAATCGCCAACTTGGCCTCCCATCTCGGTGATAATTTCTCCATCATAACCGAGTGTAATTGTACTAGGTGTACCGGTCCTACGACCACGCAGACCACTGCTGACACTGCCGTACCAGACTTCAATGCCATCTATCCAAGTTCCGTGGTAGATAGTCATTGCGGTGATGGGACCGTGTGTCTCGAAGAATTCTTTGTCGTCCCAGTCGGTGTTCCCACCCTTGTTAATGCCCTTACCAAGGGTGTTGAACCAGTACACAGGAAGTGGTGACGGATTAAAATGGCTTGTTGGGTCGAAGCCCAACCAGTAACGGCTGGGCCAAAGGAGTTCGTCTAGGCCAGCTTTGTACGTTGTGGTAACGAAATTGACGCGGCCATCGAAATCTGAGTGTGCAGCCGAGTCCTCATCGGGGGCGTCTTCGCCGTATAGGTGTGTCACTCTATAGTAATCGTGCGAGTAGTCATCGGCTGTGTCCTTGACCGTCCACGTATATGTATAACTGAAGCCTGACTTCTCTTCCTTGGGAGGATTCGATATTGAAATGCAGTCTCTTCGCCATTTCAAGGCGTGGTCCCGACTCTGAGTGGCCTTGTCACTGAACGCCTGAATCTCCCTCTGAAGCTCCTTGAGTGTGTCTGCTGGGCTGCTATCAGGCTCACCAAAAATCTCTTCATAATGCATGTATCTTTCGCGCAGCAGCCCAAGTCGGATAGTGCCAAATGTGACGAGATAAGTCAGCGTAACCCAAGGCCTGATATCATCGTCGAAGAACTGAGATCTCATCTCATCGCATCTGTTCAGTAGATATTGCATTGTTACTCTCTTTTCAGACACGCTCTTCCCGTTGGCGTATCTAGCCAGGTCTTCGCGTAATCCGTTGATGTCGTCTCGGAGTTTCACCACTTCGCTTTGGTCAAGGAGCTTGAACATCATGGAGTTGACGAGGGCTTGAAGGGATAGTAGTGGGTTATCCTGGGGAGTCTCTGCAGCTGGCCATATTGCACCCACAAGAGCGCTGATCATGGTGCCGGCTTCTGGCACAGATTTGAGTGCTGCAAGAACAGCCGTTCGGAAAATAACATTGAAGTCCAGGTGGAAACTCATGATGAAATCGAGTAAATGGTGTCTGGTGATATATTTGTTCACGTATTATGTTTGAGAGTTCTTGTATGAAGTCGGTTGTCGTGATGTGTGAGTTAAGATTGAAGAACAGAAATCAAAGACATTCATCATCTTCTTATACTTGCGTCGGAGGACGCCCAAACGGTGCCACCGTCACTCTCATCGGCAAGCATTGCTGTTTCAGCTCAAGCAGACTAGCGAATTCAATATTGTCACTTGATGCGAAGTAAGCCTCGGAAATGCGATGCGTTAAAAGAAAATATTAAGCGAAGTGGTCGAGGCATTGTAGAAGTCGACCCAAGTAGATCCTATCATACCCACTTACGTCTGTGGATTATTGATCTACTGGGTAGACGACCGGCATGGCGCCGCAGAACCAGGGTAGGTATTGATTAGCAGACATGGAGATAGCCTATTCACTCGCGAGTTATTGCCATTCGCCATGTTGATGGAGGAGGCTAGTATGGTAACCCTGGTAGCGGTTGACCTTATCTAACGACACTGTCCAAAGTACCTTGAATAGTTCACCAATTAAGAGTACACTTACTGCTCATAATACCGTTCAACAGGTCATAGCTATTGTGATCGCGAGGCATTGCCAGTTCGGCTCCTTCATGTCATTTTGCAATGAAGTGTCCGGAGCTCCTCGCTTATTGCTGTGTGTCACCGTTTTAGAACCCTGCGCGTTCAATTGACTGTATTACGCGATCACCCAATCTAACCATGTTGGAGGTCATACGATCAAAAGGGCTTGCGATCAAGCTCAGGCTGACCTACCCACGGAGACCAACTCACCCCAAAGTTTGAAGCTTTAAAATGCAATCATATTACACCGGCATAGACCGGATATGACTTAAAAACTCGGTGAAGCTTTAATTTGTTTATGTGTATAGCTGGTGTTGGATTTGGGCTATCGGCGACTACGGTCTGGGGAGCCTGTGAGCCACTCAGCAAAGGATCACCAGGGTGGCCAGAGGGTAGCTAGGCTAGTAAGGGGCTCCGTCTTAGGCATCGCAGTTGATGTCACCAGTACAGATAAGGTTCTCAATAAGTACAACCTCCAGCCCCACTTCGGAACATCCCCGATAATGGCTAGTATCACCGAGAACTTGACAGGTCGCAACCTCATTGCCAATACCCCCCTGGTTCTTGCAACTCCAGTTCTTGTCTCCATCCGAACTTGTGCAGAGGATCCCGTTCGACCCAACACCGCAAATGCCGTCCTTGAAGAGCATCGAATCGGAATAGCCATTCAGGTATTCCCCTGTTTCGGGATCCTGTGCATCGTAGGTGCCGCGTTGGTCGCAGGGGTTTTGCTCGGAACCTGCCCAGAATGACAGGCCTGACAGGACATAATGGACGTGGCCGCCTCTATTAACGGTGAAAAGTCAGTCACGGGTTACCTAATTTGCGACAGGATGGGAATGGGGGTTTTTTTTAGGGAGATAGACATACGCGTCGTCTGGCTCATAGTCGAACTCACGCCACATGAGAAAAGTGTATTGCGGAACAGCTGTCGGCGTTGAGGTCGGCGGCGGGGGAGCCGTGTATAGTGTCGTTGAAGGCGCGACACATTCTGTCGATGACATGCTGGATCGGCAACCGATGACGTCCCCGGCGGCGTCTGTGCTGGTAAATGGAAACGGATCTGGGATGGTTGTGTAGCCACACGGGTCGTATGGCGTGAAAGTTGGCGATAGTAAGGGGAGCGTACCCGGATAGCCATTGCAGGCGCAGTAGACGCTCGAACTGGCATCCATGTCTGTCTTTGTTTGGCAGATAAAGGGGATGGCCGTGTACCCGCATTCGTCCGTACCTGTGGTCAGAGTAGGCAGAACCGAGTCCGCTCCAGGGCAATTGCAGTATGCCGTAGTCGCTCCAGAATCAGGATCCGCGCCGGGTACACAGCCCAGTGTAGGACGCGCTGTTGGACCCGTAGTCACACCACCGCTGGTGCTGCCACGGAGGGGGTATGGGGTGGTTGGCGACCCGGGCTTCAGTTCGCCATCGTCGAGCCCGTACTGTGACCCTGGATCAATGCACAAGTTGACAAAGCAATAGTCGTCATCTGGGAGCTCACATCCGAGCGCATCCACGTAGACGCGAGGGTCCAAGAAGCTGCCATCAGTCAATTGGCGTGCCGAGAGACGTCGGCGGGAGAGGCCATTGGACTGCTGAACAAGTGCGGCTACTTCCACAGCAGAAGTCTGGTTGCGGTCGTAGCTTTCTACCTTAGCATTGTATCGTGCAGCTCTGCGACCTAGAGGATTGGACACAGCAATATTTTTCTTGAGGATGGTTCCTCCATCTTCATTAGTGTGGGCTACCCCTGCCTCATCCCATTTCAGATTTTCTCCCAACTCATCTGGATCATCTCTCGTCTTAGCCTTTCCGATGAGGGCACCACCAGATGCCGCGGTAGTCCAAACACCAGCAGCAGCGTCGTATCTAGGAAGTGTGAGTCAGCTGGATGCGTGATGCGAGAAACCTCAAAACACGGATGGACCTACGTCTTGTGGCCGGGAGCTGGTGCTGGCCAACTCGTTAGTCCTCTGCAAAATGAAAATGCACGGAGTCTGAGCTTACCTGATCCATACTGTGAAGGAATGAGGGTTGTTTTGACGTACGCAGGGCCAGCTGTTGGCGACATAGGAGTTTGAGAGATAATTGTGTGCGCAAACAACTGGCTCTCCCTGTCGAACCAAGGATCCCATCTCCTATCTCCCTTTGGAGCAGCTTTAGCCTGCGCAGCCGATATATCATTTACCTATGTAGGTTGTCAGCAGGGGCAAAACCATGGATGGTTTGATTTGTGCACAAACAAGGAGGAATCCCGGCCCATATGCTTGCCCGCAAATGTTGTGCGTCTGCGCGGCATCTAACCCATAATCCGCTGGCTGGAAGGTACCAGTAACACGAACACCTGGTATGGTTCAGTCACTCAATATAATATCGATATTCTCGACTACTCACAGTAAACAAAATTGGGCCCGAATGTCTATGGCGGAGCGTTAGTCGCTCATCAGCGTTCCGATGACAAGAGTCTTTTAGGGTGTCATTACCTCTTTACCGTAATTTACGAACTTGTTCAGAGAACCGCCATGGGCCGAATTCTCACGCTGTGGAATAAGTCGCAGGACTGATCGATCATTCCATGTAATGGGCTTAGGGGCGCTCTTAGGCTTGAGGCTGTTTCCGAAGGGGTATTCTTCCACCTCACAGCCATACAAACCCCATCCTTCCCAAGGCTTAGAGACGCACGCGTGACATTAGCCCATGCACTCTTTGTTAATCGATGTATGATTTGGGACAAATTTCATACCTGTTTTATTTTCTCAAATACCGCGGTACCCGCATTTAGGAGTTTGTCGTTCGAGTTCGTGCGTTTCTGCCACCAGTTAGTCTCGCAATGACTTTTTGACAATTACCTCATAGCATCATACCACAATACCGCGCTTCTGGTGTGTTTTATACCAATCCTCGGTGACTTCATATCCATAATTATCCCTCTCACCATAGTATGTCAAAACTGACGGTTTGCCTCGCAAGTCTTGAGCAGACTTGGCATTAAGGCAAACATTGGGCCATTTATCAGTGTCGCAGACGAAGACGGCCTCACAACCGGCCGCTTTCTCGTCATTGTCTGGATCGTCATAAGTGTCCGGCTTTTTGGCGCACTTTTGCTTGCCTGCCTGCCTATTTAATATATCTCGACGCGCTGCGGGGGGGCAAGTGCTATTTTCAAGCTCGCACTCGATCTGCTCAATCGCACTAGGTAGATCAGCATCAACGTCTGCTTGGCACTCTGTTATGTCCTCGGCTGCTTCCTCATTGTCGTCTTCGCAATTTATACTGTTGATGTCAGGATCCCAAATAGGAAAATTACCATTCTCGCAAAGACCTGTAAGCAGTTGTTCGTTAGACGGTTCTTAGCATGTCTTTCCTTCTTGCTAGGGTTCACCTACCCGTCTCAGTACTTAGATCGCACGGTACGGATGTTTCTGTAGGCTCTGGCACGCAACCAACGTGTGGAGTACCGCCTATTGTTTGAGTTGTCATCACACAATCCATACTTGTACGAACAGGCCCTGGCACGGTACCACAGTCTCTTTTGCAAGTGGGAGATGGAGGTCCAATTTGGAAGGTCGTTTTCGGCAGTCCTTTGTTCGGGGGGCAGTCGATCAAAAACAACCCCGGAAATTTGAAGCAAGGCGGGTCCGGAAGGGGTGGAAATGAGGGCAAGGGCGGAACATTTGGTTTTGGCAAAGGTGACCAGTAGAAGCCACCTGCCTGGATCCAGATCGGAACAGGAACAGGAGACGAGGTTGTTGATGAAGTTGTTGTCGTCGCTACATGCCCGGGAGGATAGATGGTTGAGCTGGTAAATGAGGTTTTGACGTTCGCAAGGCTGACGATTTGATCTTCGGAGTATGTGTATTTAGTGCCACTGATAGTCACAACTGTGGTTGGCAATGCATAATATGTTGTCGACGAAGTTCCATTTAGAGTGCCGACAAGATTGGGCGGGAATATCACCGTCGTTTCGTTTCCGATAGTGAGACTTGTAGGTTGCTGTTGGATGATGCTGGTTAAAGCGAAGCTGGACTCGGTCACCCCAGACGGGACTGACAATGTTACGAAGCTTATAATAGAAATTGTGACTGCAAATGTGTGAGCAAGAGGCGAGAAGATCGAGCTGGTTAGAACATACTGGGTGCCGGGGTCAGGGTTGTGGTCGTGGTTCCGTCGACTGGAAGCTCGAATGGTGGTGGAGTGATGATCGTCGCCGCTGGCAACGGCGAAGTGGGAAACACAAATGTGCAAGGCGGCGAGCACGCCACGACTGGGTCAGGCTCAACAAAGATGATGGGATCAATATAGACGACCCCTGATCCACCCCCAGATCCCGATGAACAAATGGAGCTGCCGTCTCCAGCAAGAACGAGCCATGCGCTGATCTCGGTCGTGTATCCGCTGGAACCAGTTGTGAGTACTCCACAAGAATATCAGGCCTGGCCTGTGCCTGAGTTGGATGTACTGACCTTTGCGCGTTAGCTTGGAGAGCTGGCGGCAGGCCTTCAGGGCTGATGACCTCCACGGACCCCTTGGTCCAGATGTTGTACATCCATAATTTATATGTGCAGTCGATTTGGATCAATCTCTCCTGGCAGTTCTCATCAGCAACGCATGTTTGATCATAGTTGTTGAAAAAGTTGTAGAATCCGGCTCCATAGATCAAAATCGATGAGGAGTTAACGATGCGCAGAGCAAACGCCTCTTCACAGGTGGTGCCTGGGTCACAGTCATCCCAAGTAGGGTCTCCTGGTAACTGGCCCGGCTGATACACCTCTGTCGAGCCGGGATCAGGCTGGAAGTACGGAGTCTCTGTTTGCATGTGTCCTAGATAGATATTTGATGCGCCCTGGAGCTGGTACTGGTAGAACATGCTGTGTTCTGACGACGTCCCATAGAACCAACAAGGCCCTTGGAGATATTAGCCCTCTGTCACCGTTTGCTGAGTGTATAATGAGCTTACCCGAAGATTCGATGAGGACACCTCTGGCAGCGTAGATCGAGACCTGTGTTAGAACATTGCGAGGCACTCCATCTAACCCTTCTGTTGCCTGTGCATTTCTATCATCATCCAAGTCATGGTCTGCAACCCATGCCCAGACATTTTCGAAATAACCGTTTCCAGAAGCTGTGACGTGGAGAAGCATGAAAGCCGCAATGCAGTCCGGATTGACGCCCGATAATATAGGGCAGTCGCCTGATTGCAAGTTCGAGCCTCTTGCTCCGCCAACTCGGAAATGAGAGTCCCACATACCGGCTTATATGCCAAATATATCAGTAAAAGCTCGATGATTAAAGCGTGTATGTCAATGACTAGGATGGCATACCTGACCCTTGACTTTCAGCCCTGACGTTCCATTCCATCAAAATCATGCCCGCTGTCGGACCCGATCCCGTAAAAAGCATATCAGAAATCTCAACACTCCCATAGTCACCGTCGTTACCGACCCTGCACGTCACGTAAGCCCTTGGCGGTAATTTGAATAAATATGTCGGGTTGTCTTACTGAACCATGACTTGGGGATTGGTCTGGTCTTCGAAGAAGGACCCGGAGCCCATGATCTAGCCAGTACATGTCAAAGACTGGACAGGACGTTTTGAACCATCACGGGAAAGAATGCCAACACAGTACCGGCAAATCATACGGCAAGGGTGCAGCTCGTCAAGTCGGGCGCTTGACGGTTGGGAGCTACGTATGTAGTAATCGTTGCGGTAGAGGGAACGTCACTAGAGGGGTTTGCTCACCTGTGACCATCCCTCCCCAACGATGATGGAGCCTAGGGGAATGCGAACTGTGTTTTGGACTTGGTAAATACCTGCAGGAAAGAACACAGGTGTTCCAGCGGCGCCGATTAGAAGATTGTTAATGGCAGTAGACTGGTCGCCCGTGCCGTCATTGGCGATTCCGAACTCTGTTGCGACCAGGAAGCCGCCGGATGCCAAATTCTCGTATTGCGGCTTGGACCGCTCAAAGATTTTCCCCGCGTCATCCAGGAGAACTGCGGGCTTCACGACCGATGGCGAAATGAATCCAGTAACAAATCCACCGGAGCCACCCGGATCAGCATGGCCGTCAATGGATGAATACCGGCCGCCCATGCCCCAGGAATCAAAGTAAAGCTGACCGGAAGAGCCTAATGAAGGATTATTAGTAATAGGATTCGTGTGAACAGGGTTCCGACGTTTTGCACTTGTCACGTATTAGAACCGCAGCACTAATTACACCGGTCACGACCAAAAGCAGAAAGTTATAGGTCGTACACCGCAATTATCTATGATATAGTGCTGTGACACAAATTGCGACGCACCTGGCAATATGGTTTCCCCACCGGAAATCAGTACGATGGAGGCCGAGTTTTCTACCAGTAAGTTATCCAGAACGATGTTGGGATAAGGACCTCCAGCACGGAGCGTAATAGGGTACGGCACGCCGTCAAAGTGGGAGTCTGATAGTGAATTTCCATGTAAGCAGAGCCCAAAATAGCAGGGAACTGTTCAACTCACCGAGAACTGTGACAGAGCCCGTGCCCTGGGTATCAAGGCCACCTACATTGGTACAATCAATGGCAATGTACACAGCACGGACGTATATGTTCTTCCAGGTGAATCCCCAGTTCCAGATTGAAGAAACGGCCGTAAGGCATAATGTGAAAGACAGATTCCTGGCCGTGTACTGCTGGGTTCCCGCACGAAAGCCAATAGCGCCGCCATAGAATGTGAGGTCACTGAGAAAGCCCCCCGAGCCGTTTTCCATAAATATTCCGACGTGAGTGACTGCACCATCGGCATCACTCAACGGCATCTCGAAATGGAGATTTTGTAGAGAGGTAGCTTGGCCAACTTGCCAATGTATTCCGGTCGCAACGTACGAGTTGGCTAGGTCGTGGTTCGTCCGATTCATGGCGGTCAAATCAAAAATGAAGTTCCGGATCTGGCGGTAAAACTGGCTTTGATTGATATACCTATATAGCTGGTGAGAAACCGAGCAGACTGAACCGATTTCCCTCGGACTTACCACTCATCACCGCCACCGCCAGGTATGTACACATCGGTGTCAATCAAAGCAATACCGGCGAAATCTTTGGCGCCCTTGATTGTCGGGCGGTTGTTCACATCACCCACAAATTGAGTGTAATAATACTGGATAATTGGCGTAGTGATCAGGTACGTGCCGGGCTGAACAACGTATAAGCATCATCGACGGGCTTTGGGATGGCGATAGCAGAGTCACAAACCGGGAAATACACTAGAGCACCCAGAGTCGAGGTAGACGCACATGTTTCTCCGCACCTTGCCGGTGTCAAGTTTGATGAGCTCATTGCCACTACCGCTCTATTGATAGCAGCTGTGTCATCAGTAACGCCGTCCCCAACGGCGCCAAAGTCTTTGACATTCCGGAAGAATTGGTATTCACTTGGCGCGAAAGGCATCTTGACGATATCAGTAATGTTTACAGAGCGACTGTAGAATCTCTTGCCTTGCCATGCTCTATCCCGTCCATCCAGAAGTCTGACGACTGTAGAGGCGAGTTACTCTGCCTATCATCATTTGTGGCATTGGAATCGACAAAAGGCCGTACAGGCCCATCCTGAGCTCCTATATATTGGTTAGTCATACGAATTAACTGTCACATCGCTGTCATTCAGCACTGCTGGTCACTCCAGAGTCGCTTTGATGTTATTGCACGAGGGAAGTTCGGCTAGCTACCTGCCAGGACTACCTAATGCCGTTTCAAGGCTAAGCAGCAGCGGTGCCAACCCCTGGCCAGGGCTTCTAACCAGCGAGACGGGACCTTCTTAGCAGGTGCAGCCATTTCGTTTCGCTTGTTTAAGACCCTAGCCAAGGGTCCGCCCCCTGCTTAGCCTAGACGATATTAGTCCTAGCAGGTATTGTTGAGTTTCCCCAGGAGAGTGTCCATACCCAGACACGGGCCAGACAGGGTTTAGTATCGTGGCATCACTCGTTGTATGTGGTCTTGGACAAAAGGTAAGCACTTGCCTTTATCTGGGGCAACGCCATATGTGTTGCCCACATTGTTTACCATGTAGGCCGGAGGTTTCTGTCTGCGATTAGATACAGCTACCCATCGGGTTCTCAAAGCTTTCGTACTTGGGGTTTTCCAGGAGGGAGATGGGAAGTGTCATATCCCGGTGGAAGGGGCGGGAGAACAATCTCTTGAGCGATGGCGCGAAGAGCCAGGACGCTCACGGCAAAAAGAGACTTCATATTAACCCATGCAATGCGCATGCGAAGAAAAGACGATAGCCAAGGGACCAAGCTTCACAATGGGAAGTCTCGAAATAGAGGGCTTATATATAATCTTACTACTAACCCAAGGCTTCCGCGATTCGCGGGAGGAACATACTTCTCGCTTAAGAAGCGACCTTAGAAACCGAGGTGGCTCTTTTAATACGGTCCTAGTAGGTATTACAGCTACGGTGTGCTAATTTACATCTCATCATACTCCTTGTTGCGACCCAGAGGTAGTTTGGGATTCGGGCAAAGAAACTCTTTTCGACTGGGGGCCGCTAATGGGACTATGATCGTGAGCTGACAAGAGTAGAGCAATGGTAGTCTTCACAAGTATCGGAGAGAAAAGGGACAGAGCCGCCAATTGAATGTGGAGCATGTAACTCATTCTGTCCTGATCCACCTCCCTGATTAGGAAACACTATACACGATAATCGTGAGTACTTTCGTGGGAATTTTGCGTGGGATTCGTCACTGGCATTTAATTAAAGGCACTTGCCGCCAACATCGAAGCACCTACAGCTAACACCGAAGCATTCCGTTCCCATCCGCACGTGTGCGATATCAATAGTAACTATCGAGCTGAATCACACCGGCGCTCACCCTATGTTTCGATCGATAAGTTGCGTTTATTTGTTATTACCGAACTTGCTAGCTACACACGCATCCGTTCGCGTTCAGTAAGCTCGGGGCGAGAATCCGATAGAAATGTACAAATGAGATTCCATCGCGTAATGATCAATTATAGGATCCATTATAGTCCCAAGCCTCTGTAGCCAGGCTGCATATGTCTCGGACCCGGATACCGGCTCGCTTTGGAAGCTTCTCTGGGTCAAGTATGCTTGGATAGTAGCGAAGCAACCCCGCCAAGTCACCGAGATACGGTTCCTTAGCATCGCTACAGAATGACTCGAACGAGATCCTCCACGCCCACTCTCGCTCATCCTCATCCGCATCATCGCTGGTATTGCGGCAGTAAACATATTTGCACGTAGATTCGTGGTCCATGCCAAGATAGAACCCGGCCGAGACAGGCCAATCCTCGTAATCTTCGAGCTTGTCCGGGTCAGGAACTGACTCCTCGAGATTGTCGAAATTTGTCGGAACCCTAGCCCCTCCGACTTCGCAAATGTCCAGCTTGAGGAGATCTAGGCTGTGCAAGCCATCGGTAAGCTTGAGGAGGGCCTCATACTCGGCTGGGAGTGACACCGGGGCATGGTCTGGCTGGGCCTTGGCCATTACCAACCTATCCAAGTCCCGAAGATATTCTTCCCTCTCTTCATCCGGCTTTGGCGTGGACGTGCCGTTGGTTCTAGCGAGCTGGGTCGCGAGTATAGCCGGCAACACGGATGCGACTCCTTCAAGACTTGTCACAGGCTCGACCCCTTCCGGCAAGTCCGCCTGTTCTGATGCTGATAAGGACTCTCCAGGATCAATCCAAAATCCTTGGCCCCAGTAAAATATAGAGAATATTTTGAGTCTGTCGTCAATATCACCCTCGACGACCTCGTCTTGCTTAGCGTCTCTCAAGCGACGGGGGTATGTGAGAAGCTGGTCGACGAAGGCTTCAACTATACTATTTTGGGTCGCTGACATGGCTTCGCGGTATGATTGCAGAGCGGAAGCGAGGTCCATTTTGGGAGCGTTGTTGGCTGCGGGGGAAATTTTATGCAGTTTTTTCTTAGAAATTTTACCACGATCATGATGAAAGGGGCTGGCCGGTGAGAACTAGTGATTAAATATCTGGTACCTGGATCACATGCTGACTTATAGAGTGGGGGCTAGAGACGACAGGGTGACCAATGTCGACCTAATTCTGCAAGCACAGTCCTAACAGCCAAGATATGACGAATAGATAAGCTTTCGACAAGACTTGGGCGCCCGTGTCCGGTAAATCTTAGTTGCAGCGGCTAGATAAGCAGGGGCATGGCTTTGTACTGTACTTGGTGCAGGAGACGACAGATCCAACGGGTCGGGTTCGATTTATGCGCAATCGGACGAGTTGAAGAATAAACATGCATATGGCCGTGGCCAGGCCGTCCATAACATAGGGGCAAGTGGATGCTTCATGGACTGCATAAGTGTAAGAAAAATGGGATGGCGGTCCCCCAATTCTGACTGCAAGTCGGCGGCACCCATCAATTCCTATCTCAGATGAACTGTTGAATTCGAAAGTTCAAATGGGACGACTTATTATGTATGTTTTGCAGGCGGCGCGGCGACACGGACAGTCAATATGGTGGGCCACGTTGGTAAACATGATTCTCGCAGCCACGTTGATACAGTTTACCACAGGGACACAAAAGACACCGGCCAGCCCAGAGATAGCCCACGTGTATCATACACTATGCGAGTTCTGGGACCGCGGTCAGCTGTTTGTCGAGACGCTGGGGCCATTATCCTTTCCCGTTCACCTGCTGTCCGTCAAGTCCCAGCTCGCCATCCAGTCTCTCGGCCCCGTGGCGTTGTGTCTGATGGCGTTGCCTCTCCTGGGCCGGCTTTGTATGTACCTCATAAAACAAAAATACCTCTTCTCCTTCTAGACCATGTCCTAACCCAACTCATGTGCAGCTAGCTTCCCCGAAATTACAGTTACTTCTTGGGTTGTGGCCTCTTTTGCCGGGTACCATTACCATCATATGCAGGTCGATGATGGGATCGGCCTAACCACATCCAAATGTATCGGCAACGGGCTGTTGGTGCTGGTGATATCGACCTTTCTCCCACGAACACGCAGTCAGTCAGCGCCAACACTTTCTAGCCTCGCGATTTGTATCACATTCATTGAGAGTATACTCGCTGTGGCTTGGCTACTTGGGTCAGCTCCGTCTGATGTTCTCCTTACGCATACTTCCCTCTACATTCATTACCTATGCCTCCTCTTTAAGGATCTTAGGGATCCTTCGAAGTCCGTGCCTTACATCGCCGCGAAAACAGCTGCGATCCACGTGTGGTCGGTGGCGTGTTTCTCACTAGTTTCCATAGCAGTGACTGGGTTCGTGTTCAGCTGGTCAGAGGTATCCGCCGGAGGCAACTATAACCTGCATTATCTACCAACAAGCACAAGGCGCGAATTACGTCCGGATATGACACACTTGTTCGGGCGGAGTTCTGCTGTACCATCGACAGCCACATCCAATAGCTCCACTGGGTACTACCTGCGGCCTGGAACACCTTTCAGCATCTATCTCCCATCCGGCGGTTTCCTGTGGTCAGACAATCTTGTGTGGGATGACAAATTCCAATCTTTCGATATTGATGATGTAACAAGGGCTACTGTGAGGGCTTGGAATAAGGCTTCAATTCAGCTATAATTCTCTAGGGTCCTTCAAGGTCCGATGCCTCCCTTCCGTTCTATCGAAGGGGGGCGGCCTCGTCTACTTATCTCCAGATTCCGGAATAACTCGTCCCCTCCAAGAGCCGACTTCTACTGCCGGTCATATGAGTATCAGTTCTATCTAGGGAGAGTGCATTGCCCGGTCTCAAGGTCTCGGGCGCCGTACGGCCGTAACGGGAGGCCGTAGCAGTACGGCCAGCCGTACGGGAGCGGCAGCGAGGGTCCTTTGGTGATGTACCTCGTACCTCTGCCGTGTAACAGATGAATACACGGCACCACTTGACGAGTCGATGGCGTCTTCCCGCCGGTTTCCTGAACCAACTCACCGAGTTGTCTTTCAAGATAGAATCAACGCAATGAGTAAGTTATTCAGTGATATTATAGTACTTTGATGCTGCTGAAAGCAGATGGACTTACTCGTCATCTTCAGACCCCTGGGTCATCCAAGCCGCAGTTTTAACGCGGGACACGACGACCAATGCGGAACTGATATCGAATAATGGTAAGGTGCGTCTTATAAACGCTAAAAGCGGCGAGTATTTGGCGGCGGACTCGAGATACCGGAGTATTATTGACCGCCATCTTTATCTGAGGGAGACAGGCGAGGAAACCTTTTTTCGGTTTCATGTAGGGTGAGCCCAAGCTCCTTCTATCTACTAGGAGATGTCTCTGGGAACTAATCTCTCGGCTTATAGGGCCATGCCGAACCCCGGCCCCGAGTCTGTGTGGGAGTTGCAGTATTCTCGCTCAGATGGCGATGCCGGCTTCCGACTATGGAACATTCTCGGCCGGTGCTACTTGGCCACTTCGTTTCGAACATTCCCTGACTACGATGGTATGCGGACAAACGACACAGTGTTGCACCAGCTCAAGCTCGAACTGGAGACAGTGTGCTCAACCATGCCGCTAGCGTCGGCGTCTACCTTGTTCGCAGTGGACGGTGAGTATAATCAAACTTGTTTATAAGGCGCTGGTGCCAGTACTGACATTTACCATTGTATGTAGGAACTTCAACAATTGAACTTACTTCGAACAAAATGACATACCTGCCGCCTGTCCTTGACAAGCCAGTTATGCAATTATTCATTGCATTATCAAGGGGCCGGACTTTACTGACGGCCATGTGGAAGCTAACCAGCTTCCGAATTAGGTATGGAAAATTACAAGATACGCCTCGAGAACTGGTGTTTTTAGATCAAATGTGGCCATTCCAAATGACAACTGATGTGAGGGGGTGCGTTTTGCGCATCGTATTGTTTGTGGGATTGCCAATGAGTAGTTTAGCCTAGGTAGTATTGCAACCCAGAAGGGAGGATGATTCTCCCTCGAGTTCAAATTTCCCCTATGCTTCTTGACTGTGCCCTATGTAGGTCTACGCTGCCCGACATTTGATTAAACCGATGGAGCTGTCGCTCGTCTAAGTTACACTAGAATTCTCTAAACAATGTTGTGAATTTGAGTCAAATTATTTTGACAGCTCTGCTCACTGAGAAATGTATCGCCTAATTCATCTCGTAATCAATTTTGTCATCACTTGTGTATATTGTGTTATCGGTCTTAGATGCGTTACTTAATGACAACATGCATAGTCTAGTCAGATCCTGAAGCTAATGCAACCATACCAAAGGCTCGATTAGCGCGGATAATGGGTCATTACTGCGAAAGCGCAGTGATGGCAAGATGCTTGCTGTGGTCCGCCTTGGCATCTAGAAGATGGGGCGAATAGGCGACGGGCACTAGAAGCGCAGTGCTCGAGGTGTCGACTTGCATATGCAGTTGGTCAGAATTACAATCAACAGTCTGGGTCAAACTTTCGAGAAACCCACTTCGACGACCGCTTCATTGATGAGAAGAAATCCATTCTTCAAGCATCGTGAGCCGTGGAATCTCGGTTTATGGCGGGTCATCGTGGAGTATTCCATGTATGGGGGTTCCCTGACCGGTCCAGAGAATTCAGTATAAATCTACCGGAATTCCCTCTTCACTCACTCACTCAAGGTCCAAGTCCAGCAGAGTCCAGACAGACGCAACAAGCATCTCCAAGCAACCAGTTCTCTTTCCATAACATTATCAAGGACCAGACTTCACCAATAGAAATGAAGGCCATTACTGTTATTTGCTGTATCTTCACGGCTGCCGCCATTGGCGCCACTATCCCAGCCGAGTTGGAAAATCGCGGGGATAGTGGTTGTTTTCCCTTCCAAGACCCCGACTGCTGCATCACATACGGCGTGTGTTTGTGTCAAAATGGTAAGTGAAGCGAGGTTCACCATAGCCATCATAGTTGATTCAGTATACTGATGAAGAATCATAGGCTGGTACTACCAGTGGAACGAAGCGGAGAACGGCTGCCAGCCACCGGTAAGCATATGTTGTGTGCTTAGAGGCTTCAAAGTTTCCGTACTAATAGCCCTTCGTGCAGTGGGGTGTGCTCTCAACGACCGGCGAAGATGCGCTTCCTGGGTTTTGCTGCTGACAGAGGCCGTCGCATATCGACTTAGACAAGATTTGCGTGAAGCGAGAACGACATGTGGCAAAGCAATTATCATGCTGTCTTCAGCGTGATAGTTTGTAACAAATAACATTTACTCGATAATAGATGTTCAGTCGTAGTCACTTGCTCCCAAGTACTATAACACGCAGTTCCGCCGCGTGATTCAAGTAGTCAGTTAGATAGGTATTTAATACACCTTGATTCTACCCTTAAAATACAAACTCTATGGTTTGGATTATAAAATGTGCCGCCCTGCTGCATTTAAAGTTTCAATCAATGATACTTAAAGCTAAGTTTGTGATAATCGTTGCCTCGATTTATGATTATGCGCCAGTTCGCAGGGCACGGCTGGCAAAATTTATAGCTGGATTAACGACTTAAAAAATGCTCGTTCTCATTTACTCTGTATGTATTTTTAGGAAAGAGCATATATAAAAAGACCATAATCAGAAGGTTATATTTTATAGTTTCACACTTTTAAATTTCTCTTTAGCAAAAGAAGAGCTCGGCAGCTGCAAGGTAGACGACCCACATAATCAGTCAACACAGACTCTCGTGCCGAGTTCCTAATATTGCGCCCTACCTACCACATATTTCTCACGATGATTCTAGCCTCGAAAAGCGCATGTCACCCTATATTATAGAGTGTAAACCAAGATCCGTCGCTTGTGCCAGTTGAAAAGAATAAAATCCCCCTACTTATGTAGCAGAATTCAATTACTTATGCCACTAGTTATACCAGAGCGATTTCTTTGGGGCCGTTGCTTAACGCGAAAGCGTCCTTGAGTATTGGTCTTTCCGACCGGTCGAAAAACAATGTCGCAATACCGATTCTTTTCCAAAGGCTAACATTTACGTCAGTCTGCGAGCGCAATACAAGGCCGGTGGCGCGTGCATTGTTATTGACATGTAAGTATAGAAACATCCCTGCCGTCGTCGAGGAGAAGTCAACGTCGATACAATCTTCAAAGTCTAGCTTCGCATGTGCGAACACTTTCCCGTCGATTCTGGGTCCATGCTCGTCACTAGGCTCATCAATCACTAAATCATAGGGGAAAAAGCTTCTACCACTTCCTGAAGCAAGATGTTTATGAATGTGGCTAATAGGTTCGATCAGGGTTCTGACTTTAAGAAAACCCGGGTTGCTTGACTGCGAGTCAGGGTATTCTCGGTCTATTTCAAGCACTTCAAAGGGGTGTAGGGACAGACGGTTGAGTAGTGTCCGCGGGGTTGAAACCTGCGCGTTCCTAAAATCTCTGTGCCAGAGCGAAATCTGACCCTCGACTGCAGCCCAGGACCAGCTAGGGGCACGCCATGTATCAAGGCGCTCAGCTTTACCCATCGATACGAACCACAGCAACTCATGCTGAAGATTCGACTGCCACATGCCAGCAAACCGGATGTATTTCTCACCGGTCACTGCGGCCATCTCCTCTGCGACGCTTTGAATAGCAAGAAGTTTATCAGATCCAACTGTCAAGTTGCGAGCGCTATACTCGCCAACGAAAAGTTGCCAGTGCTGGTAAAGTTCTTCGAAAGTAGCGAGAGGATTGCGCGGCCACAGAGTGCTGTTAAACACGTCGGATTCTTGCACGGGCTCATTTTCTTCGGATTGCAGACCCCCACGACACTCGAAAAATATCTTATTATGGCAAAAGTGAACCATTCGGGAGGATAAGGTCCGCTCTTGCATCGTCCATGCCCTCGTATTCCACTTCGAGCCATTAATAGCATGCATCCGCCAGCTCTCTAGCGGGTTATCCGAGCCATAGATAATCAAGAAGTTGTCGTCACAGCCCCCCTGCTCCTCCGCCGCTGGAACTGAGTATGCAACTTCTGCAGTGGGAATTAAACTGACGTTTCTCTGCAAGAATCCGTCGTGGCATGATCGAGCCGATGTAGCAACGATAGTTATCAGAGCGTGACCGTAGATGCGATGCATAAGCGGAGCCTGCTCTCTCCAATCATCCAGTGAGTTCTGAATAATACACAAGGAGTCGATCCATAGAAACCGTATTCCGAGTCGTGCACATACATGCACTGCGTCTAGAAAGGTCTTTGGTAACTCAGACCCTTGAATACCGTTCTTAAGTTGGCGAATATTCGATGATAGAAGACGTAGCGGAGGTGAAGTATTTATATCACCCCAAACATGACTTAGAGCAGCAAACTTAATACCGAGCCAAGTTTTATTCTCCGTAGGCTCGATAAGCCGTATCTCAAAGCTGCTGTCTTTATCATTGATCTCCAAAAGTCGCTTGGGGATCCAATTTTCGGCAGTGCGAGCGTTGGAACATTCGGAGTGGTTTCCTAAGCAGTTTTCGATCCAATGCTCAATCATTGTAACATTTTCATATGAAAGCGCTATAGCGCTCGGCATCTTTCGCCTCCATTCTAGCCGCGGCGAGTACAAATCTAGACTCATGTAAGTAATATAGCTTCAGTACTTCAAGTTATTGCATACCTATAGAATCAAAAACGGTGAACTCTACCGTCTCGTGGCTCCAGAAAGTACCGTTTACAAGTCGTAAACTTCCAGCAGTCGGCCGATAGCTCAGTGACAGTGATGTTACTGCACCGCCATGTTGATATCTGTCCTGAGCAGTGGAGGCCCTCCCATAACGGGTTGAGCCACTTGGGGATATTGTAGGGTACGGGAGGAAATCAAAACTGGCTTGTAATTTCACTTTTCGATCCCAAGACACCTCAAGCTGCCTCGTTCGTTTCTCCGACGATACCCACACAAGTTTGTCGTTTGCTTTTATGATCGCTTCGAGGGCTGCAGGCGGAATCGAGGTAAGTCTTCGCCACAAAAGAACACACAAGCTGCATCCAGCTTTGGCGGACAATGCGACGCTGGGAAATGTAGGGTACACATCGTCTCTCTCGTACAATGTTTCGAGAGCCGAGTTCTCGAGATAGTTAAGCTGACTGCGATTCGGTACGATTGCCCTACATGTACGACAAGGTGGACGCGCTCTAGCATCTATGATCGATGCCATATCGATGATATTACTATGAAGAAGACATGGGGAGGTATGATAACAAGTAGGTACCATTAGGATGCTCCTTAGCACTGTTTAGGCGATATAATCTGCACTTGGACGTATCCAGTGATAGCAGGCTCTGTAGCATCTAGATTATAGCGGGGTCAACCGCCTAGTGTGCCTCCCCGCCTCCTCACGTAAGCCTATAGTGAGAGCACATACTAAACCCGCTCCTTGAATGTAGCCGACCTTCGTATATCTTCATAGGAAATAAAGGTCTACATAATAGTCGTGCCTCGAGGGGTCGACGATTTGGGCAACCTGGTGCGTCGTGGGAAGCGTTTGGGGAGAGGTTCTAGCCGCGTGCAGGTGCGAAGAGAACCTGGAATCGATAGTCTCAAGAGGATTGGATTCCGGGTCTCAGGAACACAGCCGAGCTACCACGTCGATCATCGAGCGAAGGTTTGGGAGTCCATTCTTGTAATCAAAACCGTGTCTTTTTCGAAGCACCAATGTTTTTAAGTGCTCCAAAGCACATTTAAGCCGACGGCTTGATTCTCTCGACGACCGCTTAAAGGATTCTAGCAACATGGGTATCATGATAGAACATTAGTGGGATAGTTGGTTCTGGAAGCTCGTGTTGCGATGACACAGATACTGTTCCTAATTGCGAAATTATAGCGGATTTCATAGAGAAGCCGATGTCTGGAGGATATAGATATACGCTTCGTATCGCCAATCGTAATGGGAATTTCATGCGCAGTCAATATCCCCTGCCAAGTTGAGAGTCGTAAATCGGGCAGCTGTTCGATGATAAGGACTACGCAAAGCCGCTATATCGGACATACGTCGCGCATCCGCACCACCTGCGCTGGTATGATAGAAGAGAGGCCCATAGTTGACTACCAAGCAAAGTAGAAGCGGTTTTCGTGAAAAAGAGAAAAAAAAGGAAATTTACGAAGAAATCTGCGGTTTAATTAAAACATCCAGAAACCTAAGGGAATTTGCTTTAAAGAGCAGCAGTGAGCTCCCCCACTACACAGATCCTCTCGGGCCTACTTAAGCAAGTATTTACCTACTAAGGTACTGGGTGGGCAGGTTAGGTAAGGGAGCTTACAGGGAGGTAGGTACCTCCCAGGTAGTGTAAAAGCTGTAGGTTTTGCTCACGCGTTACGGCTTATCATTCCACGACCACGTCTATTCTACTACCAGCAATGGGGCTAATTCGATTCCTGACCGCGAGCCAGATACTCCGGATGCACTATACTCATATTTTCCCATTATCTCTCGATGTAGATACCAGACAGCAGTCCACATCACGCGGAGTAGCGAACCCTCTATTGCAGCCCTCATACCTCGAGTCAGCTCTTGCATCGCCCCTCAACCACCACTATTACAGCGGTACCACTAATATCTTCCATCTCGCCGCTCTTGTGGCTGAGAAGCTCGCATTGAATCACCCTTTCTACGACGGGAACAAGCGGACCGCCCTGTTCTCCATGGACATGTTTCTTAGATTGAACGGACGAGTGAGCATCCTCGCGCTCCAGAGCACCCTAGAGCGTCGCTCGAAAATACCCGGTGACGCCGCAACTGCCCATCCCGCGACTACCACGGCCGAGACAGCGCCAGCAGAGGAGCTATCCTACACCGATCAAGGCCTAGCAAAGCTGTCCTTGGAAGAGCAAGCGATCGCAGATGCCATGGTCAACGTCGCCACAGGGCAAATTCACGGCGAGGAATTAAGCTCCCTTATAATGAAAACCGCACTGTTGGATAAAAAGTTATCCCGAACATAAGAAATCTGTAATAACGGCCATTGTTACTAGACCTTAGTGGACTTATAGCAGTTGCCTAGCTATTAAGAATATGTAATGAGCTGTCTAGACTGATAGCTTAAACTGTTGGCCTTGAGAGATCTCTGCCTGACAATTTTTTCTAAGCTCCCTCGTCGCAGATAATAGACCTTTACTGTGCTGCCACAGTAACGGCCCGTGTGACAAAACTGTGCTGTGTCATCTGTAGACTGTGCCATACTGTGACCGCCACGTAATAAGTACTTAAGTAAATCCATCCACCATATTGAGCGCTGTTCAATAAACCACTATGGCAATTCCGATGGCCATCAAACGTTTCTCGCCCCTGCGGCCATCACTTGGCAAGCCTGGACTGCTTACTCCACTGCCTCGCCTATTTCACCAGGTCAGAGGAGAATTCATATCGAGGCAGACTGGGAACCAGAAGCTCGTCACCCAAGTCGTTCCGATAGTGCTCGGAGAGCCCGACGAAGCATACGTCATGGTCCCACCGGCGACTGGGCAGGCGATGCAGGCTGTTTACATTAATGAAAAGCCTCGAGGTGCGTCGCGACTGTTGACCAATTCGTGACTGGTCCAGGATAGGCTGATGGCTAATGACGTTTGTGGGCGCTTGCTAGGCCACAACCTAACAATGGATCGGATACCTCTGGTTTTTCATCATAAGACGAGGCACTTTGCACTTCGTAAGTCTTCGAGGGGTTTGGCGCAGCCTTAGCTCGCTAAGGCACTGAAGTAGAGCGATCCCACCGCTACTAGCCACTTCGTGGCCAGTAGGTCTAGTGGCTTGGCCCGTACTATTCAGGGGCTAGAAACGCGTCCAGACCTTAGGACAGAACATCCCCAATACCTACCTACAACTACTGTTTTTCTACCTATTGTTGGGGTATCGTTGTTCTTCTCCTACGGAGGGGCCATCTAGGGCCTTCCCGTAGGGCGGCCAATACCAGTATTAGCATCACCGTTTTAGCACTCGTCAGCATACTTCATCTCAGCTCACCCGATCTTAATCAGCCGATTCGCTTTACCCAAGACTCGTCGTTCCCCAAGACCTCCGTGGCCTAAGTGATGGTCCTGATACAAGTACAGCGACACTATGGTTATTTGGTGCAACACACTCCATTGCATTAGACGAAACAGTAGATGGTACGTGCTCTAAGTTCACAGTCTCTAACTCAGCTGCCTCGGAAAGATCTAATATGCATTACTGCGCAGCTGAGTTCATACACGAGTCTTACAAGAGTCATCTAAGCCTAGAAAAGATTTCGCGTAATTTAAAAACTCGATAAGCAGTTATAACTCTGAGCTCATTACAGCTAGTTAATCTTCATTGTTTCACTATAAATATAAACAGTCCGGCGTGGGCTATATCATATCAGAAAATTAATTGCTTGGTTTATATCGGTTTTTCACAGATGTTTTTTTAATTTAAATATTGTTTTTATCAGTGTTTTTTTCTCGTCATGTCTAGTATTCACTCGGTTACATGTTTGTTACTAGATCGCATACCTGCTTGCCTCCTATATTGATCATCTTAATACCAATCCCATTTAATCACAATGCGACGCAGCGTACCAGCAGTATAAGGACTTACCCAATACTAATGGTTAAATATGTCTTAACTTGGCTAAATTTCCCATCGCGATAACTATTGCCTATAAAAGACCTTGCTCTACTATTTTGCTAGGAGTTTGGGTGCTAGGCAAGGTTGCTTGTGACCTGGACGTGGACTCCGAGGAGATTCGGAAAGTACATTGTTTGGAGTTTCAACGCCCGCGATGCTCGAACCAGGCTTCATCTTTCCTTTCTTTCACGTTTACGTAGCATGTATAGAAGATTTAGCTCATTCTCTTTTTGTGCTGCATCACTCAGCCAATTATTTTAAAACAAGTCTCGCTTCTCTTGCTTCCACATTGTATCTCCTGGGCCAGTTGCCGCTTCCACTCCCCTCCTATTCCCAGCGGCCCAGTCAGTCCTTGGTCATCCTTGGCCCCAACACCGTCGACTACCGGTTAATTCGTCCTCCATTGTTGACGCAGCTCTTAGTTGGTTTAGGCGATTATATCGAGTGATCTATCAGCAGTCAGCTTATAATTACCAGCAGGCTAGATTATGTACTTCGGCCCATTTCGCACCTTCTCGCATCAGTAATACACGACTTCATCAATGCCCCTAAGTTTCTTCACCGTTTGATATGGCCTTATTTCTCTGGAAACAGTGAGGCTGTGTTCCACTAGGATACAAACTTTCACTCACGCTTTGGGCGTTGTGGCTGCTGTGGGTGCGGGGGTTGTGGAGGTTGCTGCGGTCGAACATAACTCTTTGAATACTTGCAAGTTTTGGAGTGGCAGTCTATCTGGACAGGTTGTTGTTCATATCCGTCCGGGTATCTTTTTGACATCCACCGGCACTGGTTAACAAGTGGCGTGATCTCGCCGTAAGCCATTAGATCCTAGGACAGGACGGTTAGAATGAGTGAGCTGATCTTTGGAAATGGCGAAGTGCGCAGTGTTTTGCGGAGAGAAAAAAACATCCAGGCTTGTTAGAAGATATTAGAGGAAAACAGCTATCACTGAAAAGAACGGAAGCAAGTTTTATATAGATATCGATCGTGTAAGTCACAAAGTTAAACTACCGAAAAACGAACTCTGCGTTGCCCCCTTAATGGCATGGACTCGACGGGAACTCAAGAATGTCATGGAGACTGCCGACTATGCCGCAGACAATCATGCCTCGAGGTGGAAAAGTTACGTCAGTTAAAACCCCCAATATTGATCTGCTGCAACATGAAAGCACCTCCTCTTTTCATGTTGGTACAAGCATGAAAAGTCACGAACAGGTTTTACGTCGCCAGAAAACAGATTGGTGGCTCATATTATTCTCTGTGCTATTCCAACGCCAACTCTGTAAGCCTGATAAGCGTTACCTTGATGTTTCCATAGCCGGGCGGGAGGTTACGTGCGACCTGGGGAGGCTTTGGCCAACCACTAGGCTTCAATGTGTATGATCAATTACGAGATACCAACGGCACTCAGCCAACCAAAGATACCAGCAACCGTGTTACAGGCAGCATCCGAAACTGCGTTGTTGCACAAGGAGGCTAGAGATATACACGTGAGTTCACTTGTTTTCGGGAATGAGGGCCGTGTATCACCGCCGCATTCCAATGAGGGGTCACTTGGTATGATGGAAGATGAGAAGATGAACAGCTCAGACTCCATGTCGTGCAAGGAAATCTCAGGTCAGAGAATACCAAATCCTCATCTGACTCGCAAGAAGGACCGAGCGCGCTAGACACCCTTACAGTTCACCTCGTAACAGCAAGGCGGCGTCGACTTAAGTCAAGAAGAATTAGCTCCCAAACGTTGTATTCGAAGGCCTCTAGCTTCTGAAATGCCCCTTTTTATCTTTTCACGCCCCTCATTTGCATCGACACCAATTTGAGGCGACCTCGTCCGGATACTTATATTCACAGACTGGATGTCGATTGGCAGTATGACGGTCTTTTTAATAGCAACACATCACGAGGACTTCGAGGCGCGGCACAACGGGGAGGCGCCGGCTAGGCTTTATATCCTCACTTTCCAAGGCCGACGGCACGCTTCCGGAACTATGGTTCGACGATTGTCGACGTGGTGTTTCAAACACAGTGTTCGTCATCTCCCCCGATCTTCCTGATCATTGCTTTTTCTTAATAATTTTTAACTGGGCGGAGATGTTCAAGAAGCTTAGTGGCCAGTGGAAAGTTATTGGACAGTTCGATGGTACTCTACGTAAATCGAATATCACGGTCGTCTCCGTCAGTATTATATTCGTCGTAACAGTCGTACCTGTAGTCGGAGTTGTCGCGGCACACGGTGACGTTTTACTGGAGGCGGAAAGCCCCTGTGTGATGGATTGTTTAGGTACTCCCTAAGTAGGCTAGCACGCCCTTGGCGAAGGGTATAGCCGACCCCCTTCACCCAAGACGCGTGCAAGGGATTCTCCCTCGTCACCTCGATTTCCCACCTTGCTCGATATGAGTAGTCAGCTGTGACGACAGCGCACCAACCTGGCCTCGAGTAGAGGCTCATGCTTCCCTCAATATATGCGTTCAACCTACACCTTTTGTGCAGCCATATTGAGTGAATATATTAAGGATGGGCCAGACAAAAACAAAATCGAATAGTCCAAGCCTTCATTCACGAAAGCTACCAGATCGCAGCCACAGATGTCCGGGGCAAAAAGTGTTCCTAAGGTTATCTCTAACCGAGAGACCCGACTTTCCCCTCCCCATATTCTGCATCCCTTAATAACATCATATGATTGACTGTCGAATGGTTTCGACGGATTCACTTATTTCATGTTCGCATAGTACAGATCCCTGGAGTACGCTAATACAGCTACACTCAACACTTTTGACGACGCCCTACAGCTTTTGAAGTTGGGCTTCCCGGCTTCTTATCTTCATTAATGCCCTCAGTCCACACGTTTCCTACGAGTGCTAGCCTGTCTTTAGCTTTAGAGCCCAGGCTCATGACCGTTTTTATGGTTTCGGCATAATATGCGATATAGCTAGGTCCGAGCAAGACGCTCTGCCCTACTGCCCGACGCGTTCATGATATCAGGGCTTAGAAATGAGGCTGTCCATGACTATCGTCCGTGTTAGATGCTACGAGAGAGTAAATGCGACATCTACCTACGCGTAATTGTCAGTGCTACTCTCAGAATGAACGATACATCCATCTCAAAGTACGTACGGGCGAGACAGTTTGCTCCTCATCTTTGTCTATCAGTCTTGGCAATCATGGTGTAGTAGCTGCTCGATGATGATCAACTGCCTAGTTGGGGGCTCACCGGCACTAGGTCAGCTACCCATAGAAGGTAGGTAGTATTGAGTCCAAACGCTCTACTAGGCGACCAAATCAATGTCACATGCCTTCCTAAGCAGCGTGATCTATGCAACCACCACTTTGTTGAACACTCCTATAATACCATGCCCTCTCATTTAGACGGATCCCTTATTCCCCCTTAGCGCGGGGTTCCTCTTTCTTCCATCATGTCTCATCGATACAACCTTCTGCTATCTCGAGGACCAAGCTCTGCTTCTATTTGACTATCTCAGCACGCGACGTCCACCTTATGGTAATGCTACGTTGCACCTCTGGAGAGGGCCGCCATCTTCTGGCATCGTGGCCATACCCGTTCAGTTGACAACACCATATGAAATATCACCTGCCATGTAAGTTACATAGCCTTGACCAGTCTCATATGCAGCAGGCGAGTGAATCAAGAGGAGAGCGCTGCTCATGTCGCATGGTCTATAAAGATGGGCTTCGTGCCAATCTACCAGGATGTAATTTCCAGGGGCACTCTGTAAGTCAAGCGAGTTTTTTCCAGTCTCACCAGCTCGAGTATTTCAACTATGGCTCGTCTTCTCCGGGCAGGTCTCTTGCTCCCCGCCATCGTGGCAACATTTCTGGGCGCTACACCAGCATTTGCCCAGGACAAATGCGCCACTAAGGGCAAACCAGCGGGCAAGGTTCTTCAAGGATATTGGGAGAATTGGGACGGATCCTCGAATGGAGTTCACCCTGGTTTCGGCTGGACGCCGATCAACAATGCCGTGATAACCCAGCACGGGTACAACGTCATCCAAGCCGCGTTCCCCATCATTCTTCCCGATGGCACGGCGCTGTGGCAGGACGGCATGGACGTAGGCGTCAAAGTCGGGACCCCCGCCCAGGTGTGTCAGGCTAAGGCCGCCGGCGCCACGGTTCTCCTGTCGATCGGGGGCGCTACGGCAGCTATAGATCTCTCGCAGAGCTCTGTTGCCGACAAGTTTATATCCACCATCGTCCCGATCCTAAAGACATACAACTTTGACGGTATCGATATCGATATCGAAACTGGCTTGATCGGCAGCGGTAGCATCAATACCCTGTCTACATCTCAGGCAAACCTAATTCGTATTATCGATGGGATTCTCGCTCAGATGCCGAGCAACTTCGGCTTGACCATGGCGCCCGAAACAGCATACGTGACCGGTGGCTCGGTCGTATACGGCTCCATCTGGGGATCGTATCTTCCCATCATCAAGAAGTATGTTGATAATGGTCGCTTGTGGTGGTTGAATATGCAATATTACAACGGCGAAATGTACGGTTGCTCTGGCGATTCGTACGCCGCCGGGACTGTCGCGGGTTTCGTCGCCCAGACCGATTGCTTGAACAAGGGTCTAGTCATACAAGGTACTACAATCAAGCTTCCATACGACATGCAAGTACCCGGGCTACCTGCACAGTCAGGGGCTGGCGGCGGTTACATGTCCCCTAGCTTAGTTGGGCAGGCTTGGGATCATTATGGCGGGAAGCTCAAGGGGCTTATGACGTGGTCAATTAACTGGGACGGATCGAAAGGGTGGACATTCAGCAACAATTTGATTGGGCGAATCCCATAGACACGGCGGAATGTTGCCCGTGGCAGAGCCAGCGGGTTAAGCTGGCTTGGTATCTTGACTACCTGAGGTACCTATCTATCCTAGAGTTCTTGTACATATTTTTTTCTATGTATATATTTGTTTAAAATGGAAATACATCAACTTTGTAGTTACTCTGTGACCATTGCTCATAGGAGGTTAATCTAAGTTGAGGTAAACTTGTGCATTAGTTAAGCAAGATAGCTCATAACACGATTAACAAAAAAGTACTTCATTTATTTCCAGGCCAAATTACTCAGATATACTAACGAGGTGTACTATTTATTTCAAATAGTTACCTAGTCATTCAACACGAGTGCTACACACACCTTATAACATACCTGAGGCTCTTAAGATGAAAAGGTAAGTTAGGAGCAGGAGCAGCATGCCGACCGCGAAGCCTGCAACTCATGTATATAAATAAATCTACAAGTTCTATAACATCTTTTATAGAGTCCATAAGCCGCTACGCCGTTTTCCAGTGGGGTATACAACGAGAGCAGACATGAGCAAGCCGACGGTGATGCCAATCGCAATCTGAATCATGCTAGCTGCTACGTTGAAGACCTAAGTGTAAAAGGGTTAGTTAACGCAATAAGGAATTGAAGAACTGTCATGACTCGGGGGATCAAACATACTGATGCATTTAGCTTTGCGGTATCGGCCTATTATCATGACATCGTTAGCGTTATATAGCGCCAATGATACTGCGCAGGTTTGTGTTTGGTAGTTAACAAATGCTGGAATAGCTCGTCCTCTGCCCGGGCATGCAATCGCCGTGTTTCTAGTGCTTAGAGACGACGTAGATAGGACGAACTAAGAAGTGACAAAGGATCGACTGCGGATTGAGTAATCATGGATGTTTTAATGCTTACATCGGATATTACCGAGCCGTGTGAGCTCGTAAGGTTGCCGGCGACGGCCAAGCCGCTCGTGATTGCGTTCGTCGAGGCGAGACTACCCGGCACTTGAATATACACGGCCGGTAAGAGAACTGCCGCTGCGACACCATGTCTAAATCGACTGTACAAGTTCGCCAATACACCTACGGTGAAGGCTCCAAACGTGTAGGCGATGGAAGGACTGGCGGCGAATCTCTGGCTCGTGAAGAAATTGACGGTATAGCCGGCAAGAGCGATAAACACCATGACAGGCATTTGAGTCCATTTGGCCTGAACAGTGAACGTGACGAAAAAGATGTACAGAGGCACGAAGAGGAAGTTCCAGTAAGGGTTGAGAGGGTTCTGACACGTCGTTTCGGTGACGGCGTTCGAATCGAAGGCGCCATATAGCGCGGTCCCAACAGTGATGCCGTAAACCAGAAATAGTGAATAGACGATCGCGTAGACGAGTCGGATCGCGCCGGGAACCATTGCCTTGGAATGCAGTTCCAGCGCCGAAGACAGCACGAGCCATCCGGGAAGAATCATGGCGATGGAGCCTTGCGTGATTGCGGAAAAGCAGAATAGCTTTCCTCCGCGTATGCTGCCGAAGGCACGTGCAAGGAAGCTTAGTAGGATCGTCGCACTGACTTCGAAGACTGTGTTGTATGTTTTCGATCTTGGGGCCAGGACAAGCTGTAGAAAGCCGAGCAGGGTGCCCAGGGAAAAAATGATGGGTAGGTCAATCAAGCGTGCCTTGAAGAAACATGAAACAGCGGCACTCGCAAGTCCATACATCAGAATGCAAACCCACACAGGAAAGAGAGCATCGGCCTTGATAACCTGGTCGAGCCTCGAGAGGGCATCGTCCAGACTGATGACGTCGTGCAGGACTTCCTTATAAATATCGTGGACGTCTTTAAGCTTGCCAAGGTTAACGCTCTGAGCTGTGCGAACGATTCTCACGTCAGTTGTATGTGTTAAAACGTCGTCAAACGAGATGATCATGCAATCAGGGATGTACAGAAACTGGCTGTCGATTTCCAACACTCTCGCCGACATGGCCAGATACTCCTCGAGCCGGTGAGTGGGTGCACCGAATAGCATCAATGCTCGGCACATCTTCACGATATACTTCTGACGCTTCAGGATGTCGGCGACGTGAACCGTGATCTTCGCCTCTTCCTCACGAGCTAAGCCCATCATTGACATGATCTTCCCGCTGGCGGTTCGCTTATGTCGGCGCCGCCTTCGCACTTCCGGGGGGACTTGTACGGCCGATGTTTTATCGCCAAGGCTTGCTAACTTGATGGACGCAGCGGCCAGTCTGGCAACTGTTTCCTGTGACGGCGCTTCTTTCTCCTGCTGGTACCATTTTCTCCGCGACGGCGTTGACTCGCCCGAGGACGCAGGGGTGATAGTTTTCTTGAACTCCTGGTCTCGAAGGGAGTCATATACTGGATTTCGATAGGCTTGGAGGATCTGGTAGAAAACGCCGCCTTTGGCATTTCCAGATGAGACGTGAGTGTCATCGGCTAGGCCGGAATTCAACTCGCTCCGAGGACTTTCAGCTACTGTAAGCATTAGAAGGCGGTTCAAACTGAGAGACTTTTCCCCGCGAATGTTTCAATCAAGACGAGAGGAGCAGCGTATGATCGCTAGGCATGCGAGAGTCCAATGGCCTCTAGTTGATGCAGTATCAAGATAGCATGATGCTAGAGAGTTGATTAACTTACTCGCGATATCTCGTAGCGCACTCTCCAGGTGACGAGTGTGAACTTTGAGAAGTCCTTCGGCCTCGGCCTCAAAATTGGTAGTGGAATCGCCCGGATTCACGTCGCGATGCGTCCGAGGGGAAGTGTGCGAATCCGCCATGGGGACCCCGGAGCGGCCAGCATCTACCGTGCCCTCTGAATCTGTGGACCATCGCCTATTCGATGTGGAGTTGTGCCAGGTATCAATTGGAGCCACACGAGCACGCTGGGGGACCGCTGCAGTAGGCGAATGGACGCCCCGGCCGAGGTGTTCATGAGCCACATCGCCGGAGCCGGAGCCGAAAGAATCGGGGTTCCTCGACAGCGCCGGTCTTGGCTCCTGCGCATCCGGCGACCCCAGTGGCTGTTGTCGTCCCCCTCGCGTCCTTGAAGGTCCCCCGAGCACATCAGCTCTGCTGTTGAATCGAACCCTGGGTCTCCCATGGTGTGTGCTCGGCAGCCATGCATGGCTAACAGGGCTTCTCTCTGCGTGCCTATTCTCCCCATCGTTCCCATTATGCCCATCATCCCCAGCAGCGTCGGAGCTCACGACGGCCGGTGATGGCAGGTCGTCGAGCTCATGGGAGGGTTCCGAGTGGTGCGGCTCCATAGTACGAGCCTGCAAGTCTGCATGTGTTCGTTTGCCGCGGCCTCTAAGCGTGAAACAAGCGCTGTTGAGCGGAAATGTTTTGCCTCGTTCGCTCGCTTGCTGAGTTGTTTTAGGTCGAGAATAAATTTGACAGGAGGGCACTTATCCACGGACCTAGAACAACCTAACAGTGTACTAGTCCTGGCCGTTGTGGATATGGTGGATAATGGCAGTCTGCAGATGACCGTTGGCCGATGTTGGGGATGAGGGCGGCTGCTGTCGTGTTCTTCCGAGGAAACAGTCTCAGAACAGCAAGTGGGCACTTTGGACTTGTTCATCGAGAGTGTTGTGTTGTACTGGCTTCCTTCCTCCAAAACCATGTGTCCCGATTTGTACCCCTCCAGCGTGGGCACATGTGGGCCGTAACAGTGTAGCTGTTTACATTTCCAGGTCTGTAGGCTATTCCTCGCCCCTTTGGTGTCAACGAAGATTGAATCATGTGTATCCGAAACGGCAACCTTAGACAGTGTCTCATTGGTATTGTCGACTTCCTGCGTACAACTTACCTAAGGACAGGCGAATCACGATAGACTTGGACGTAACGGATTTGTAGATCCCCTCATTCAGTGGGGCCTAGAACGCCCCTCTGCCGATACATGTTAATGCTATAACTAATACACGATGTCAGCGTACACGCCTTGTTTTTAGACCGAAGGCTTGACCTACATTGCTGGTTATGACTGAAACTTGTCCTCTCATTCTTTTGTTCCAGTATTTAGGCCGCCACTACTAGGGTTTTCATAATTACAATCTTTACAAGTCGTAGGCTCGAATAGCTCCCTCCCAAATAGAGAAAAAATTGTAAGCATTGGCATCAGGGCGTTTTGTCAGTAAGAGATGTGGATCCAGAGAATATCTTTGGGGTGAAATGGTCGTGAGCTCCCCGCATTTGGAACCTGCGAGCGAGCGAGCGAGCATCACTGGAACATCCTATTTCGAGTTCCCTCAGATTTGATTTTTACGGGCACGACCTAGATGCCCATAGTCTGGGCTACACAGACGATAGATACTTTAGATTTAGACACTCATACCGGTTTATCGAGCGGCGCGTGGGTAAGACTTCTTGTTAGAACAAGATGGCGAAACTCACAAACTATATCGCCTACGTGAGCCCCGCGACAGGCCAGAACCAGATCGGGCATCTCGACGCAGAAACAAATACAATACAACCGTTATGCTTTCTATCAGGGACGCCAGTCAAGGACCTCTACCAGGTCATCGAAGCGGGGTCGCCAGATAAGTTGCGCGCGGCCGCGGGGCCACCGATCCCAGTAGACTCGGTCAAGGTGCTGCCCCCAATATCGGGCCGCGACGTGCTCGCCGTCGGCAAAAACTACATGGAGCACGCAAAGGAGTTCAACAGCTCCGGGTACGACAGCTCCGACAAGGCGGACCGGCCCAGCCACGCCGTGATTTTCACCAAGCGGGCGACCTCGATCATCGCCGATGGCGAGGAGATCCTGCTGCACGAGGACTTCACCTCGACGGCCGACTACGAGGGTGAGATCGGCGTCATTCTGGGCAAGCCCGGTTTCCGCATACGGGAGCAGGACGCGTGGGACTATGTCTGGGGCTACACCATCGTCAACGACCTCACGGCCCGCGAGCGACAGAGGGATCACAAGCAGTTTTTCATCGGGAAGTCTGCCGATACGTACTGTCCTATCGTAAGGCATTTCGATCTTCCGTGCTGCCTCTCGCCAATATAGATATAGGCCTCTCATATGCTCTCATAACCTTCCTATCCAGGAGCCCCTTGGAGTTTCTGCCAGCTAATGGTACTTAGTAGGGTCCCATCGCAGTGCCAAAAGAAGATATCCCAACGATCTTGCGCGTCCAGACGCACGTGAACGGGGAATTACGACAGGATTCGACGACGGATGATCTGATATTCCCCATCCCCGAGCTCTTGGCCGTCATCTCCGCAGGCCAGACCCTCCAGCCCGGAGATGTGCTGGCGACCGGAACCCCCGCGGGCGTCGGCATCGGGAGGCAGCCGCCAGTCTTCCTGAAACCCGGTGATGAGATCTCCATTTCTGTCACAGGCCTCGGCACACTCACAAATCGAGTCGCGCAACCGGGGACAATCAACGCCACGTTATCGCGCGTGACGTCGGCATCCGCATTCGAATGGACGAACGCCAACAAGACAGCGATCCAAGCTGCCGGGCTGACAACAGTGAACGGGAAACCAATCTCATACAAGCGGATAGGATCCGGCAGCGAAAACATCGTCTTCGCCCATGGACTAGGCGGCACCAAAGAATTCTGGACGCCGCTTATACCCTCTCTTGCGGATTCGGCATCCCTGCATCTCTACGACTTCGAAGGCCACGGTCTAAGTCCCACCCACCCCCTCAGCGAGATCACCATCACGAGCCTAGCCGCCGACCTCGCGAGTATTTTCCAGCTAGCGGGCATCTCCGCCTCGGCCCCGGCGACGCTCATCGCGCACTCGATGAGCTGCTTGCCGGCAATAAAGCTCGCGCTCGAGAACCCGGATCTAGTGAAGCGGCTAATTCTCCTGGGCCCGCCGCCATGCCCCCTGCCCAATGCGAACAGGGACCTTTTCCTCGTTCGCGCCGCGCTCGCGCGCACGGGGGGCATGGCGGCCGTCGCGGACGCGAGCGCCGAGTCCGGGATGTCGACTTTCACGAAGCGGAACAATCCGCTCGCCATCGCCGCCCTGCGTCTGGGTCTCCTGGGCCAGGACCCGGAGGCGTACGCGAAGGCATGCCATGCCCTGGCGGGTGCCGCGACGACGCCTCTCGCGGTCGAGGAGTTGAGCGTTGATACCTTGATCATCACTGGCCGGGAGGATCGGGCGTCGCCGCCGTCGCTCTGTGAGGAGTACAGGGACAGGATCAAGGGTTCGCGCCTGGTGGTGCTGGAGAACGTTGGGCACTGGCATGTTTTGGAGGACGCGGCGGGAGTCGGTAGAGCGGTTGCAGGTGTTTAGCATTGATAGACAAGACATGTAGGCTTGTCGATTACCTCCCCTGAAAGTAGGACTGGACTGGTGAGAATGGCGTTGACTCTATGCAGCTCTTCTGAAATTTTCCGCAGTACTCTTCTCGGGGGGGTATACTATCTCAATGATTGAAGCCAGGATGGAATTCCGCAAGTCACAGCTTCATCTCACTTACAGAGCACGACAATTAGGTAGGTAACGAAGTAGACTACTCTACTAGTGTGCTCAAGTTCAGCAATCACAAGGACATGCTGCTTTATTGATATTATCTGCTTTCTACTTACTCAGCATTTCGTACGCCATTCTCAACTAGAAGTATGGAATGAGAGACACAGCGCAACATACTCTTTCGTTACTTCGCTCGCTCTTCGCGTCTTTCTTTCTTTCTTTCTTTCTTTCGTCCTGTTGCTCTTTGGCGATAATGATAGTAATAAATATACAATTACAAAAGGAGAGGGGGAGGAAAATACCACGCGGAATATAATAATATGTACCCTGAGTCTCGGGGTCAACCCCCCTGATGTCGACTGAAACTCAAACCCCGGTCTAAGTAGTCCCAAGCGTGGCCCTCCCCCAAATTCACCAGATGCTATTGCCTGCCGTTTCTAGACGGATGACTGAACTCGGTTTTTTGAGTCGAAAGTCTTCTAAGGTGAAGGTCGATGAGGCAAAGGCCGTGGCCCAACAATTTGTCTTCGCCCACCTCCGATCCCCACGGTGCCCCGGTTCTGTGAGTCGCCACCGGTATACCCGGCCCATTGCGAAACATCCCAGCGTCCCCCGATCCCGCCCCCGATCCCGTCGACGCCATCGCTCGAGCGCACGGCCTGGGCCGTCTCCTGCTGCGCCTCTTCCCATTCGCGCTGTCGCTGTCTCTCCAGTTCCATCTCCCGTTCGAGGAGGGACTTGCTCGCCCAGCCGCCTGCTTTCGTCTTCGTCTGCGACTGTGCGCGACGCAGGTCTTCTGCATCGCGTTCTGCCGTGACATCCAGCTCGCGTGAGTAGGACTGATTGGGGCGTTGGGCTCTGGGTGCCGGGCTGGAGGCCAGGAAGCGATCTGTGCGGTTGGAGGCCTGGGGATCGGGAAGTGGTCGCGGCGGGGGGCTAGGCACTTGTCCATCTGTCGCGCCCGGGACGGGGAGGGGCCTAGCCTCTCCATCCTGTTGCGTCTCGAGAACGGGTTCCGGCGATGGCGCCATCTCGCCGGTCTGGTGAGTCTGGATGGCTGTTGCCATAGGATCTGGTAACGGGCGTGGTGATACTGGCGGCGCCGTGTCCTGCTGCTCCTGTGCTTTGTGTTGGTTCCACTGTGTACGCAGGTAGTCTCTCTCATCCCGCGGTCTCCATGAGTCCTGTCGGCTAGGTGGCGTGTCGGCCTTGTTAGACTGACTTCGAGAGCGCGTTCGACTCTTGGATCGATTCCGGCCCGGCGAGCGCTTCTGACGCTCCTCCTCATACTCGTGCTCCCTCTGGCGCGCAAGCTCCAACTCCCTCAGTTGCTTCACGTAATGCCCATCTCCGGTCCTCTGGGTTTCGAGCTTCTGCTCGGCTCGGTACTGGCTCAGAAACTGGCCACGTAAGCGACCGTCGTTCCGGTTGCGTGCCCGCTTTCGCTCCTCTGCCAGCCTAGTTTCGGCCTCCTCTTCTTCCTTCCTCCGCTTCTCTTCTACCAGTTTCCACTGCCGCTCCTCCTCTTCCCACTTCTGCTTTTCTTCTTCCGTCCTGCGCTTTTCCTCGGCTCGGAGACGTCGGGTCTCTTCCTCCCACTGCTGTTCCTCGTCCAGCTGCGCACGCTTCTCGTCAGCGTCCAGCTCGGCTTCTTGTCTACGCTTTTCTTCTTCCATCTGCAACTTCTGCTGTTCCTCTTGTTCCTTTCGTTGGCGGTCCTTCTCTGCGCGCGTTGGTACGCGTGGACTGGCACTGATGATCTGTCGTCGCCCTCCGAAGGCAATGCCGAGATTCCCCTGGCTAGCACCACCCATATATCCGTACTGGGCGATATTCCAGGCCGGGTTCGTGACCCCCTCGTGGTCCTTCCTACTCCAGCTTGACACGGTAGGCGAGCCAGCTCGCTCGCTGGTAGGGCTCCTCGTGGGACTCCAGCGACCCGACGAGTCACCGGTCCCCGAAGCAGCCAGTCCCGCGCGGGAGCCGTAGGTGGGGGAGGTCTGGCTCACGTTTGACGCTCCGCGATTCCTGGGGGTATTATATCCGGTCCCCTGTGGGCTCAGGGGGCCGCGACCCTTAGGGCCAATAGGGGAAGGGAAGGCGGATGGGTTGACGGTGTGGGCGGCGCGCGAGAAGGCACCGATACACTGCAGGACCTGGGCGGGATCCTTCTGTTCAAACAGATCAACGGTGAGGAACATGTCGTGCTCTTGCAAGTTGAGAGGCGGGGACTGGCAGGCTCGGAGGAAGTGCGAGATGTTCTCCATCTGGACGAAGGGCATGGCGGACTGCTTAAACTTGACGCCGGGAGGACCGACGGCCATGTTGACGAGCCTATTCATGTTTGGTATTAGCGAGGGCTCGGACAGCGCGGTTCTACGCAACGCTAGTCTCGTCTCGTCTCGTCTCGTCTCGTCTCGGGTGCCACGCGAGGCGTTGCTGGCATGTACTTACTTGCAAAGGGCAACCCCATCTTTGAGACCGTCGAGAAGGTCGGTCGAGGATAGGCTGCTGCCCAGAATGCCTTCTATCCAGGCTCGGGCCTCGGCGGCGGCAGCGGGTGTGTATTTCTCGAGCCGCAGCTTTCGCAGGTCCTTGTCTAAGGAGGTCACGGACGCCATGGCGGTCGAGGAAGCCAGGGAACGAATGGCGCTGAAGATAGATGTCCGTAAGGAATAAGGAATGTCTCGGGTGGTGGAGGCGGGCAATGCCTAGGCGTAAGCACGGTAGGATGCGACAAGAGGGCGGGTACTGTGTATATTGATATATATATATAATGTAATATAGGACCGATCTGGTAAAATTGAGTGGAAAGGCTTGTTCGATCAACTATTTAAGGCGTGCACAAGAAAGCGCGGCGGCTACGTGGAGGGACGCTTTATTTAGGGCGGAAGGAGAGGATGGGCGCTGTCTATCGTTATGTTGTTGTTGTTGTTGTTGTTGTCGTTGTCGTCGTCGTCTTCGTGTAAGAGGCGGTTGGCGACGGTATTCTGGTCGATCTGGTCCAGGAATGTAAGTCGATGAATCGAAGAATCGAGGACTCGTGCCCAACTGACCAGCGAAGCGGGCAAGCGAGACAGTTGTACAAGCAAGCCGTGACCAACCGGGGCCTGTCAGCGGAAGAGTCCAGTTGTCAATCGGGGAGGATGATAGGTCTTGGTCAGTTCGATGATGAGGGTGCATGGGTAGGCGATACAGATGTCAAGAGTCGACGGGTAGAGGGAGATCTTGGCTGTGTGGGGGGGGGGGGGGGGAAGATGAAGATGCAGCTGGAACGTGTCAGTGGAGATGTTGTGTACTTGGTACGAAGTATGTAGATGAACCAATGACGTCTCCCCTGTCGGAATCTCGGGGTAGGGACAGTACACGTACACGCATGTAGGTATTTCATAAGTACTTTGTACGAAGCCTGACCTACCGTACATCGTGTCTCATGGCGGGGTTATGAAGAGTCGGGTGGCTGGTACGAAGTACCTACATGTACCTTCTTACATACATATAATACACCTCGGTACCTCACTAGATGTACTTCGGTATACTACCAGGTACATGTACATATGTATTCGTGCAAAGGCACGTCATAAAGAGATTCCCGCATAGCTCCCGTCCTCGCATTCCGCCGTCGCAACAATTGAAGCACACAACAAAAACACCTACACGATACCTACATCATGTCATCCAGGCAACCAGGCCCCGTGGCTAAGGCCTGGGGTCTGTGGAAATCACTGCGTCTACCCTGGCGGAAACGGTTCTTCGTCGGTGAGTAAGAGATCGATCTCTCTCTCTCTCTCTCTCTCTCTCTCCCATCCACCTCTCCTATCGTCCGATTGACATCCTATCCCAACGAAAAACGGAGCATACAACCCAACCCACCAAGAGCTCTGACCTCCAGTCCCCCGTTCAATGAAACTAACTCCCTCTTTTTCCCCCCCTCCTAGGCCAAGACCCCCAAGGAAACACCTACTACGAGCTCCGCCATCAGCCCCGCGGCGACGCCGCGCCCGAGACCGCACCATACAGACGCTTAGTGCACTACCCACGGTCGACGCCATATAGCGAGGTACGCGTGCCGCCAGCCTGGCACCAGTGGCTACGGCACCAGCGCGAGTTCCCGCCGAGCATGGAGGAGCAGGTCGCCGAGCTGCAGCGCCAGGCGCGCATCAAGGTGCTGGCCGCCGAGGCCGACGCGCGGTGGCGGGCGAAGCCGAGCTTACTGGACATGCCGGAGACGACGACGAAGAAAGAGGCGGTGGTGGCCCCGGGAGACGGACAGGTGCGAGCAGCGCGGGAATCGGGGGCGCAACTAGAGACACCGCCACAGAGGCAGACGCAAGGAGGAGGAGGAGGCGAAGGTAGACGCCCAGGAAAGGAGGAGGAGCAGACGGGCACGCCGAGTCCCGATCCTTGGAAACGAGCGGAGAGGGGCGCGCCGGGTGAGACCTGGCAGCCCGAGGCCTGGACGCCGACACCGGCGAGAAAGCGATGAGCCAGACCAGACCGGACGGACGGACAGACAGACGACTTCGCGAAGCCCGGGCGACGCCGCCCTTGTAGGATTAGATGTCATACATACCATGTACAGACTACCATATCAGTACCACCAGCCATTGCAGCGACAGCTGGGGATGTAACATACCATACATATAAACATGCACAGATACGACCCAACCACTATTAAGGGGTCTAATATAGAATCATGACGGGCCCGTCCCCGTCGAAGACGCCGACTCCAAAAAAAGCCATATCTAGCAACCATGAAACGCCAGGGTATCTCTCCCCTGAACATGCTGCCGCATGCCATAAACACATCATGGCCAGGGCCCCGAGTAGCTTTCATGCCAAACCATTTTCCGCACCGAACGCCGGGTTCGGAACAAACGCCCAAGCCTCCCTGAACATGCCATATTTGGTCGTACACCAGTCAGCCAATCTCCCTTTCGCTCTCCACATAGTCGATACAGCGCGAACAAGTCCGTCGTAGGGTATACGAACAGATCGCTTCCGTCCATAAACGATACAGTATCACGACGCCTCATCCTCGTCCATCGCGTCCATCGCGTCCTCGCCTTCCGCCTTGGCGCTCTCCTCGATGGCAGCGACGAGCCACTGGAGCCTCGCACCGGACGCCTCCAGAGCAGCTCGAGCCTCGCGATCGGCATCGCCAGGCCCCCTGCCCCGCCCGCGCGTCTTCTTCTTATTAATCTTCTCCCACCGCGCCGCAACACCCTTCTCCACAGCCTGTGCCAGATCCCCGCTGAACCCTTCGTTCTCGCCGTTAGTCCACACGATCATCAGGAGATTCTCCAGCAGCAGCGACATCTTCACGTGGTCCTCGACCTCGATCGTGTTGGCCGGGTAGGGCAGGAAGCAGCGTTCGAGTATGGCGGGCGAGATGCCCCCCTCTTCGAACCGGACGCGGTCGACCTTGCGAGGACTTAGCGCGCCCGCCGGCAGGAAGAGGAAGAGCACGCCCTGCAGCGTCTCGATCTGTTGGTCGGTCCGCAGCGACGAGGTCGAGTGGTTGATGAAGGACGAGAAGATGGCCAGGGGAAGCTCCTTGATGCGCTGCTCAAATTTCTCATAGAGACTCGAGAAATCAATCGGCGAGGCATCGCCCAAGCCGTAGCACAAGTATGATACCTAGATGATCGGCGTCAGCTCCGGGTATATCCGTCGGCCCTGCCTGGACACGCGGACAAGACTCACGAGGGAAAACAAGCGTTGCCGCAGGGATACGGTTTCGATGTATAATGTCTCGAAATCTAGTTCCTGCGCCCATGCCGCCTCGGTCCTCTTTTTCTGGGGCGTAGGGGGTTCCGAGGCCTGCGAAGAGTGTACAGACTCGTCGTCGAGATAGCCTCCATATTCGCCCTTGTCAATATTGACCTTGTCCCGCTTCCGCTTGTTCGCAGCCCGTCGTGACTTGCACTTGTGCTCCCGGTACCAGATTTCTTGAAAGACGGATGTCGAGGACATGCTGCCATCTGCGAATAAGGCCTTCATGATCCACATGACCACGTCGGTTGTTCGTCCCGACCTCTGAGCGATATAGGAAGCGAGGATAGAGTTCTGGAGGAGGGGCATGTCGTCGGAGTCATTCTGCATGTCCAGCCTATGTCGCTCTTGCAGGTCCGCCTCGAGGAGATCGAGCATGAAACCAAGCCACCGAGCCCACCACTGCCACCGTTCTGGATATAAGAAGCTGCAATTCAAGGCCCAGCCGACGACGCTGAAGAAGTCGCGGCCACGCTGCCAGACACTGTCATTTCCATGCCGCGGCGACAGGCGCACGAGGCCACGTTCGTCAACATCGAGGGCATCATCGTTGTGAGGCGGGTGAGACTCGAAATCCAGGTCAGACGTCGCGTTCGTGCCGAAGAGGACGGCCTCTTTGAAAGCCGCATTGACGGGGCCCAGGACGGAGAGGAGGTCACGCAGGTACACGAGGGCTTGCAGGCTGATCTGCGGCCAATCGGGCTCTCTGGGTCGAGTAGTGAAGTCCGGGTGGACGAGGAGGGAGCACAGCAGCGAGATCTGGCTGGGAGGGGGGCAGTATGCAGGTTCTCGAGGGTCCGAGGCTCGGGTGGATAGGAGGCTGTCGAGAAGAGAGATGGCCTGTCGCGCTATGGAGAGGGGTGAGCGCAAGGACGGCACAAGACATATCACGATAGACGACAGCAGTAGCGAGGCAGTGCGTCGCGATACGAGAGACAGGGAGGAGCGACATACGGAGGGCCTCCTCGAGATAGACGCGGCAATGCTCCTTCAGCTCAGGTGGCAATGCCTTCTTCGGCCTGTAATGCCGTCGGGGTGCGTCCGAGGCACCATCGATACTGTCGCCATCGCCATCGCCATCGCCAAGACCATCTTGTTCGTCGTCACTCAGAAGACCGACACGGCTGCTACCATGAACAATAGCCGTTGGAGAGGCGGTGGCGGCTGTGGCAGACGAAGCGGCAGTGCTCAAGGAGGAAAGGGCCGACGAGGATGGAGTTGGATTCTGGTTCGGGTTCAGGTTCAGGTTCAAATTCGAGGTCGAGTTCGAGTTCGAGTTCGAGTCCGCGTCGCGTGACAGTGGCCGTGGCAGTGGCGATGGCATCTCAGACTCAGCGAGGCCTGGGGCGGTCTGGGGATCGCGTCGATTCCAGATGTTGAACGCGTTCCGAAAGAGATCCATTTCCATGACCCGTCAGGAAATAAATACCCTGAGTAGAGGGCGGCTAGAATCGAATCACAATCTTGAAGCATTACGTTAATTGCTACATGTACTTACCTACAACTACCTTAGGTACCTTACTTAGGTACTTAAGCTAGGTAGGTACTTAAGCAGGTCCACTACCAGTGCCTGAGGCTAAGTGGGGTTGGCGCGACATGCGGAGCACGCCCCCACGCGTAGCATTCAATCCGTAGTGGGGGTAGGTACCTCTATTTAAACACGTACCTACGAAGTAATGCGGCGACTTGCCTTCACCTCAATAAGTTTCCCATTGATGACATAGGAGGCATGGCCACGTACATGGAGAGAATCTGGTCGTGCCAATTGCTGATAAGTTCCCTGTCCGAGGCAGGAAAATCATATACAGAGATACCGACTTAAATCTCGTGTCTCAGAGTGCAGTAGAAACAACGTCGGACAAATGACAGTCTATAAAGACAATACCATAGCTGCCAGCCGAATAGGCAATTCTTCCAAGAGCGGTCCACTCGACTCGACTCGAAGCGTCTCGTCCCTAATACTTGGGTATCATAAATGCAGTCAGAACAAAAAGCCCCCTAAAAGGTCATTCCTCATTATCATCATCAGTTATACCCCACGATGCCCTCGGAAACGGGCCCCGTGCCCTGCTGCGTCCAAAGCGATACTCTGCGCCCGATAATGCCGTCGTCCCCTACTTCTATCTTCACGGGCTCTTCCAACTCGACTTCCATCGACCACCTTGTTTCGCCCCCGAGAACCCCGACAACCGGTCTCAGGTAGAACGTGGTCCACGAGGGACTCGTCACCGCAGGCTTCGTCAAGTCGCCCGTCTCGCTGTGAGGGGACGCCATTAGCATGGTCTGCCGGCAGTACGCCAGGGCGCGGATGTTTCGTCTTACTGTATCCTCACCAAGCAGGGATCTAAGGTGGCTAGGCGAGACTCGCACGACGAGTCGGCCGTGAATGTAGCATACGTAGCTATCGCGCCCTCTATTTTTCGGTTGTGGAAGACGAGCTGGCCGGCCATCGGCATGGAGGGAGCACCGAGCTGGGACGGCGGCGGGCTCAGCACAGCCAATGCGCCGCCGAGAGACTCTCTAGCTTGGTGGTCGCCACACATGTCGTAAATGCGGTCTAACAGGGCGTTCGTAGTAGGAGTATCTCTCGCTTTTGCTCTCTTTGATTAAGGCGTGCGTAAGTAAGTGTGAGAAGTAAAACAGTCTGGGGCGAATAGGATGAATAGAGTAGATGGCAAGCGAAGGACGGGTGGGCGGGCAACAGGCCGTATAAGTAAGGTAAGCAAGCACCGGACAGCAACAGTAAAGCGAAAAGAAGGGATGCAATCGAGCTCGTGGCTCCTCTCGATGCTAAGCGTTGTTCATACCTTGGTAGTCCAAAGAGCCCAAGAGAGGCCATCAAGGTTCTAACCAAGGGGGACGGCCCTGCCAAGAAAACCGCTCATCCAAGACTAAGAGCCGAATCAGGTCACACATGGTTCAATGTGCAAGACAGTGTAGCCAATGAGATAGTTTTAAAGTTGATACTTTTACCGAAATCCACTTCGGAAAGCGTTGTTGGTAACGACTCGTAAAAGACGATGGGAGATGTAGGCACGCGGTTTGAGCAAGTTTGCGCTGGTTACATAATCGAGGACCACGCCACCGGTTTCACCCATTTTTCTAGTAAATCAACATAAATAAAAATGAAATAGAGTTAAAACATGGTTAAATGACAATAAAATGAAATAAAGAAAGGCGAAGGGGAAGGGGAAAGGACCGGTGAGATGTCGCCTTGGTTGACTGACACAATCTTGAGGACCTTGATGTCCGTCCTGGTAGGTGCCCGTATCTCAAGTTGTAGGTAGGTACTTAGCGGGTACAAAAACACATACACCAGAGATGTGAGTTAGGTAAGGTAGGCAGGGAAAGAGCACTTAGATGGGCTGGTTGGGTTGTACTTGCATGTAGGTTAGGTAACTAAAGGAGGTACCGTCCCTTATGTTATGTGTAAGGTGTAAAGTTTGGGTACCTGTATTTTCTCGGCCCCCTCCTCTTCACCTACGACCTACCATCTACTTCACACTTATCCCTCACTCATCTCTCTTGCCACGTAGTCTCCGACATCTACCACATACCTACGTTGAAACCGTTGTTCGTGTCCCTAAACACGAAGAGAGAAGCAACCCCAAGTCGAGCACCAGCGATTCATCTCCCACAATGGCCCCGGCGGTTTACAAGCTCCCCCCTCTACCCTACGCTTATGATGTAAGTCAAGATTATATGCCTACCTTACCTAGCAGCCTCCACATACACTGCCCTCTGCTTCCTGACAAGGAAGTATCGGCTGTGAGCGAGTCCATGTGAGGGAGAAAGCAAGCCACGTACTCACGCTTCATCTTTCCAGGCGCTTGAGCCAAGCATCTCCAAGCAGATCATGGAACTCCATCACCTCAAGCACCATCAGACGTACATCACGAACCTGAACAAGGCCCTCGAGGTCTCCGCCGACGCCACGGCCGAGGGTCGCCTCCACGACGCCGCCGCCCAGCTCTCGGCCATCCGCTTCAACGGTGGCGGCCACATCAACCACTCGCTCTTCTGGGAGAACCTGTCGCCGGCCTCGTCTCCGGATGCGAAGCCGTCCGCGGCCCCCAAGCTGCAGGCCGCCATCACCAGCACCTGGGGCAGCCTGGACAAGTTCAGGTCCGCCTTCGCAGCCGCCCTGCTGGGCATCCAGGGGAGCGGATGGGGCTGGCTCGTCAAGGAGGCCGGCACGGGCCAGCTGCGCATCGTGACCCTCGCGAACCAGGAGGCCGTCGTCGTCGGTGACATCCCATTGTTCGGCGTGGACATGTGGGAACACGCCTATTACCTCCAATATCTCAATGGCAAGGTCGCGTACGTTGACAATATCTGGAATGTCATCAACTGGAAGACGGCCGAGGCGCGCTATACGGAGACGCGGGAGGATGTGTTCAAGGTTCTCAAGGCTAATATTTGAGCTGAGGCGGACACAGGAGCCAGTGCTGGCACAGGGAATGTTGATACCTCACGGTCGCTATACGGCAGATTTGGCCTCCAATAACTCAGGCAAATAGAAATAACCCCGAAGCTGAAGCACAATGTGCGGAACGGGAAACCAAAAAATAAAAAGAAAAAGGATTGCCGCGACATAAAAAGAATACTCTCGCCATTAGTACTGTATATGAATAATCCCTCGCTAGACTGGTCCTCTTGTTCAAGTAGCGTGCCGGAGAGACAGATGACCAACGTGTCCTAAAAAGGGGGCATAGCAGGGATTTTTCTTTTCCTCTCTGAGGTCCATCCATCTCGTGCCAGAGTAAATAATGAAAAAAGACGCCGCTCTCCCCATCTTTGCAAAGAAACTCCTCGAATATCCCAGTTTCGATGAAATAAGAATGCCTCCCCCACCTCCAAATCACCTCCCTCGCCCTTTTAGTATACATCTAATAGATTTTTCTCCTCCTAGAGCCGGTACGGTACAAGTCAGATGGGTCGGACAACGTGCCCGATGCCATCGACCCATGTACTCTCTACTCCTTTTCGTCCCCGTGCTCCCGCCCACCCCCAACCGGGGACTGGCCGAGAAGATCAAGAGGGCGGCAAGACACCATCGGGCCCAGAGGGCAACAGGCTGATCTCGGACATGATGTTGTTGTCGGCCACCATGCTGCTCATGATCTCCTCTTGCGTGTACCCGTCCCAGAAGTGGGGGTTGGCGCTCTCCTGTGCCCGGCGCGAGCGGTAGATCTCCTGCGCGACGCCCTTGACCTGGGAGCCGGCGACGGCGGCGGCACGCCAGACGGAGCTGAGCTTGTTGAGGGCGCCGATGTTGAGGCGGATCTGCTCGCGCAGGTCCTCCTCGTCCTCGAGCAGGAAGACGGCCGCCCACTTGCTCAGGTGCACGATGGACGAGAGCGTCAGCACGCACGTGAAGAAGTGCGTGTGGGTCATGATCGGCACGTTGTACGTCACCATCTTGCTGATGGCACACGCCGCCGTGATGATGTGCCGCGTGTGCAGGTTGAAGTTGTCGCCGCTCGCCACGTCGCGGTGCGGCGCGCACGCCGTGACTTCGCGGGCTGGCGAGGAGTCGAGCTGCGAGAGAGGCTGGTGGAGCATGATCGTGCAGCTGTTTTTTTTTTCACGTCGAGCCTGGTCAGCGCGAGGTTCATGAGACGAGGAAGAGAGGGTGTCGAACAAGAAGGAAGTCAGGGGAAAAAAGGGGGAGGGGGGGATTTCATCACTTACGCGTTATTAATCATGTAAGCCTGAAACATCATCTCGTCAAGCTGGCCGTCCTTGTTCAGACAGTCCCGCTTCGACTTTGGCACGTGCAGTCGCCAGTTCGACAGATACGACTCGACCTTATCAACGATCTCCTCGGGCGAGAAGCCGCTGCTTGGCGGCATGTGCATCATGCGGCCGAGGTTGCGGATCGAGGCCACGCGGTAGGCGAAGGATGAGAACTCGCGGTCCTCGCCCGTGAAGAGCTGGTCGTCAAAGTCCTCAAGATACATCGGGCGGGGGATTTTCTAAGGATAAAAGAGCAGTTAGTTAGTTTCGCGTCTCACTCACTCACTCACTCATTCACTTGCTCCCGCCTTGGAGAGCGTCAAGTGAAGCCTAAATCGTCGTTCTATCGGCAAAAAAACCTACCCCTGAGAGATATTCGTGCTCTTCGCAAGGCAGCCCTACGTCTGCCTGGAACGTGTATAAGAGGAAATTGGTCTGCCTGTGCACGCCGGCGATCATGCCATCGACGACGAACAGGTCCCACCACGTACGCCGCCAGCTCTCCTCGAGCCGCGGGTTCCCGCAGCCGTTTGACGCGGCGAAAGGCCGGGTGTACAGTCCGAGTCCGATGGCGATGCGCTCCACGTCGGAGAGGAGATCTCTCGCCTTCTCATTCTGGCGGCAGCCGTCGAGCCCGACGATGGCGATGACCATGGCCTGCACGAGGAACCCGTCCTGGGGCGTCTCGGGGGCGTACAGGAGCCGCATCGTCTCCTCGAAAAAGGTGGCGCGGGCGGGGCCGATCTCGATGTACAGGGACCCGACCCATCTCATGGCGGCCAGCAGATGCTCGACATTCCTCTCCTTCGCGATCTTCATGATGTCTGCCTTGGGGAGAACAGCGGGGTGCCCGGGGTAGAAGTAGAAGTAGAAGGCGTCGATGCATTGCTCCGGGATCGATTTCTGCGGCATCTGGTTGTTCACGGGCACCATGACGCCATTGCCGGCGCTGAGATACGGATTTCGATAGAGCTGGAGGTTGTTGGTCACGAGCGGTGTCCCGAAGGCCGTCATGGGCATGTCCGGCACGGGCCTCGCCGGGTTGAACGTGGGCAGCGCGGGCGGTATGGGCGTACCACCGACCGGCGCACCCAACAACATAGGGCAGCTCTCGCCGCCGACCGAGGGCGGCGAGTCTGAATCCGAGGCATGGCGCTTGTTTGGATTGGGCGCAGCGCCCTTTCTCGGCCCCTTGTAGCCGCGACGTGAAGCTACGTAGACGCACTCCACGCTCGAGGACAGGCAGCGCGAGCAGGGACTAGAGCCGTCGCATTTGAGATGTTTGCCTCTCTTGAGCGACGAAGACGATGTGTCAGTGCGATTCACGCTCTGGATTGGATTGGCGGATAACTAAAGTGAGAGAGAGAGAGAGCAGAAAGTGGGAATGTCAGATTTTGTTTACTTACGCAATTAAGACACGCTGCCGGGACGGTCTGAGCAGGTCCCCGCGAGTCGGCGCTCTCAGGTGGTGAGATGGTCGGCGCCGTGGGAAGAACAGTGGGCACATACATCTCGGGAGACGAATGCGAAGACGGGTCTGACACACTATGCGAGTAAGAATCCATGATACAACCAGAAAATCTGACAGCGGGATTGCGTCTCGACCCTGCGGTCCGGGTATAAAGGAACACGACCTCAAGGATCTCGGGCTGCTCGAGGAACCAATGTTTGATGGCGGTTAGTGTCACTACGTACGTGACGTTACGAAGTAGGAAGGCGGGAAAAGAAGGTGATGGGCCATATGAAACGGATATCGGCCTGGCTCGAAGATTGCCAGCACAGGGGTATACGTAGAGCCTCTCTCCCCAGTCTCCAATCAATCTCCAGTCGAGCAGTCCCACAACAACGAAGTCCGGGGAAAGTAGTTGGCTATCTAGGTGGTAATTATCAAGATAGCAAGATACGTCGCTATGCGTTCAACCATTGGACTACCCTGAGCCTTTCCTCCGTACCTACACTCGGAATGCTCACGTCAACGTTGGTTTTCTTTTCTTTTTTGTGCTAGCCATGTGCCGATGGCAGCTGTGAAGAAACACTTTGTCTGATCAAACGGACATAACGAGGCGGTCTCCGATGTCTAAAAACGACGCAGGTCTACACCAGGTAGGCAGGTAGGCAGGCAGACTAGGTACGGTCTCATAATAACGGTAGCCAATAACAACGGAGAAAAGGCACTTGTCCCAGCTCGCTAAGTACACATCCAGATATAGGGGTAGCAAGATCTACTGATGGCATTGAACCGATGACATTCGCAGACTAGTTTACACTAGCCCACCACTACAGTGCCCAGGAACTATTCCTACAATTAGCAAACGGAACCCAGTTGCTAGCGGGCAAGTGCCTAACCTAGATACCTACTGTAGGAAGACGGTAAACTCTGACAATGACAATAATGAAGACGATTATAATCGGGAAAGCTCATAATACATGGTATATACTACGACGCTATAAGCCGAGAAAATCTCCGACGGTAGCGAGAGAGAGCTAATCGTTTTCCACCTTTTTTTTTTATTTTTTTTCCCTCTCACATCTTATCTCGGAAATCCTACTGCATCATGCAATGCATCACATGGCGAGGGGCCTAGAGGTGGGTGGGGGGTCTGGTTGGCTTGGCCAAGGGCGCCTCACTCTGCTCACGTAGGTAGTACGTAGACAGATCGGTGTATATCATAATTGCAGCAGCCAGCCATGTGCAATCAAGCCAATGCATGAACTCCGAAACTGAGGCGGCATCCAGTACCCCATCATAACGACAGTGGATTTTCATAGGATGAGCGCTGATGAGTCGCTGGTTTTTATAATTCGTTCGTTCTACGGTTACGAATAAATGCCTAACCTAGCCTAAGCTATTTAAGATCAAGGCAAGCTTGGCGTAGCAGAGGCGCGGGTATTCGAACCGTGAGACAAGTTTCAAGGTTACCCAATTCGGTTTCGATCCGGTAGGGTAGAAAGGTACTGATGAAATCCCTGTCAAACACCTATGGATGTAGTGGACACCCACTTGCTTTTTTCAGGCCGGAGAGCGCACAGAGGTTGCCATCCAATGCAGCAGTCCAAGGCCACAGCCCAAAGCAAGAACCCGAGTCAAGAAAGCTGATTCGTCATCTCGATCTATCAGACACCCTCAGCCGAAATAAGCCGGCAGCCAAACCCTCTCGGTTCATCGTGAGCCCAGATCGTGCACTAGAAGACGAAAGACAAGCGAGCTTAGGACCAAGAGCTTCGGCGGCAGGACTTTCGCTGGTTATCCGCCCCTGGCTCGGATAAGGTACACTAAAAGATCCTAGCTCTTGAGTTAAACACCCCCAATGCTCCCCAACTACAGTACATCCGTCTGATCTAAGTAGCGAGCACAAGTATGTAAGTGTGGTGCAGTGGACTTCGTACGCTACACACCACAGTTTGGAGGGGATCTAGACTGTACTGGGTACGGAAGTTCTTGCGAGGATCGCGGGGTGTCCTTCCCAACTGTAAGCACTTAATGCAGTTTGATAGAACGTGGCTAAACCCCGTCCATCCACTACGTCGTCTAGCGAACGAATGGGAACCGTTTGGTCATAAGCTGTTTCAGGATCAACAGCGCGCTAGGTAAGGTAGGCAGCCTATCCACCACCAACTGTAGTCTGTACCAATCTAGGACCTCGCAAACATATACCTAATTGAATCAGGAACAGTCCCGGCACTAGTGCTACGGACGATCCTATATCTGTTTAACGCAAAAGACAAACACCTATCTAACTGGTCCCCCACCAGTCAGGTATTTGGTAGTAACACACTATTACAAAAACTCCCTGAATGACAGACTCTTTGAGAGGCCGCTACCTACTGCTCTCGTATGTTTAGTAATTAGGTATGAACGAGAGCTAGGCGATCAGATTCATTGGGGTAGTTAGGTGAATCATAGTAACTATGTGATACTTATCCGATCTACAAGCATGTCTATATTGTCTTAACCCGGTTGGTTGTACTATATTACGAGGTAAGACCCAGACTATAATGTCCAGCAAGAAAGGCCATTGCATGACTTGGTACTCATCGTGATAATTGTCGCTCAACCAGCACGGTGCTTTATGGTGTAAGTAGTTATTGCATTCTTAGCCATGCATTATGTTATCCTCGGCTAGTCAACGAATATCACTCCTTCGAAGTATATTAAAACAACAAGGGTTAGTCATACCTAAGGCATGTTGTAGTGTAAGCTCTAAAGCCCGATTGCCATTACATATGCCAGCACGCTCACCGAACTATATAGAGCCTGACTCTATCTCAACCTCCCGAAAGCTATAAGGATGAGCTGTAAGCAGACGACTGCTCAGCAGAAACCACATAACAATATAGGCGGTTATGTAATATAAACATGTATGTAAGGGATCTTAGCAATACCGTAGAGCTGTGTCCAAAAACTATTACCAATCACTTGATCTCCTGCACTCCTACGCCGTGTGGGTTTATTTCTTCAAGCCGCGAGACTTATTTCATAAGCAATAAAGTCACGCGATATGTACATCTCTTGGCTGTCAGTGCAGGTATAGGTGAAGCAGCCTTGTATTATAAAGAAATTATAAATCACTCAAGTAAACTGCCGTGAAACCAAACTGCAGCAACACGCCGCTACTCTGCCAAAGGCGTAAAGGCACACGCTATTAAGTATAGACATTATCTGTTCACGATGTAAGCTCTGTTATGAGTAGAAGCCTACGGTAGTGTAGATATCGATACTTCCATGCAAGCCTATTCATGACAGCACTAGACCTATAAGACGAGCCTTCCTGTTCTTGAGTCAAAGTGCTACAATGTTAAAAAGGTAGCTTCCGACGGCCAAGTACGCGACTTCACAATGTTAAATCCTCAAATGCCAACTCATGAAACATGTCTCACTGAGACTTATCAGGCTAGACAAGGTCCTACGTTCGACAAAGAATTCACTATGGCAGAATACCCTACTTATTCTAATATTCTTGAATCTTAGTAAGGCTCCGTAAGAACCATCTTCTCAACGTGTTCCGTATATACGGAAGTTCCGAAAAATATGACCTAATGATAATCTGGGTATGCTTTACGCTATGTACCCTAAGCTACCTATTTTTCCCTTGTGTCTAGATAATGGTACTGCCCGGTCGTCGCGTATGATATATTAACAGCATCTTGGAAGTGGCTTATACGCAGTTAGAATTATAAGCTGCTCTCTCAAGTTAAAAGAAATAAAATTATCAATAGAGTACATGTTTACAATAGAGTGGAAAGGCTATTAGAGCTTAACAATAATATGAAACTAATAAGTGTAGCCTGAAAAAACGACTGATTACATTCATACTTCCTACCGAAAAGGGGGCTCTTAGAACTCTTATCGAAGCAAGTACATATTATCGTGTAAATTATATCTAAAGGTGGTAGCAATAATGTTCTAATACATTCATGCTTTCAGATCGATTTCTCGTGTGATTAACTCGAGATCAGTATGTTATGTTTGCTTTATTCACGTAAGTCGCATATGATACAATATGAGAGAATGTCACAGGACTAATATATTTAGTATTCTTACGGGGATATATAATCTTTAACTGCTTGCTTTTACAGGTCATGCTAGCAACATAGTATTGAAGCCTAAACTTCACGAAGAGTGGTAGATAGACAAGCTAGACTATAGATGCTAGCCCCATCCAGCAGCCCTTGAAATTAACCCATAGCTCTACATTTTCAGTTGTCACGGAACAGAACTTCTGCACCCTATTATTGCACTACCAAAAGTAAGTCGTCGTTAAGTCGGGCGCTTGACCGTCCGCACTTGCTTATGTGGTAATTACCGTGATATCCGCAGTGTGCCCATTGAGTCTTTTCTTCTGTAAGGTAGTACTTTCACGTACACATTACCGTCTCTAGAAGTTATATCGGATAATCTCCCGTGGGTCTGTTGGGGCATCGTTCATATCGTCCTTCATAGGCAAAATACTGATTTTATAAAGGGTATACTCTTATATCTCTCGGAGATACCTTAGGTGAGAAGCGAGGGGGTTTCAATTATATCTCAGGACGAGGTAGTAAGAGAACATTTCACCACTCTTTCTCAACATGGGATAAAATAGTATTATACGAGACGAAGATTTCATTTTCTCTCTCCCCCTCTCCCTTTTTCTCCCTTCTCTTGTGCATTCCAAAGTGACTCTTTCGGTTGATAAAAGTAAACACTAAATACAACTTATTTCGCAATCGTCAAAATACATCTAACTGTACGTTATCTAATTAATCAGATTTCAGAATGGCCGAAAGTCTATTCTGCCCATTCACTCCCCTCGTTTTATACATCTCTGTTGCGACATCCAAGACTGAGCGCACTGTTAAAACACATTGTTCTTTATAGAGACTAAGAAGAATACATCTAATTTATAAAACATCATCAGGTGTAGATGTCCACATGCAAGGTGATCGTGGGGTTTATTTCGTCTTTGTTTATGATCACCCAGTAAGTGAAAAGTTATAATGCCAATGCTGTGCTTCGCAAATACATTATATAACATAGCTGGCATATTTTCTCGCTATTTCTAGTCAAATGATTCAAACAGCTATAGCAGCAACATGAGCTACTATGAAGTAACGTGATACAGTCGTTGAAAATTGCCTATTAAGTATGCTATGTAGTTAGATAGACCTCCGTGATGACTGCCGAGACTGCGAAGCCAACCCATCAAGCTACAATTGGATCACGGTACACACAATTTTTCTCGTTGGTAGCTGACATATAATTGGATAAGATAAGGCCCGACAAGCACTTTCGAGACTGGCCTAGCCGGCCTAGACTTTACATGAGTAGTACCAGGTACTAGAACCAGGCTGGCCCCTGATGGCACAAGCGACGGTGCGAAGACCGTGCACTCACACTCACCAGTTCTCGCCAGTTATCACGGACATCCTTCGGTTACTAAGGTAGGTAGTCCATTCGCTACGTTAAGCACTGATCTACCAATCTTATCTTATCACCTATGGCGATCAAGGGGTGTAATTGAAGGCCGCAATCGGCTGCGACGATCTTGTGTTAAGATCTTCAGACCTGATCTCAGACACGCATTTTAAGGGTCCAGAAGGGTCCCCGTCAAGAGAGAACTTGAGTACATATCTTTAATAAGCTGACAATGTGGCGAATACCTGGCACCTGTAGACTGAACGGCAGTAATACTGGAGTTGCAGCATCGTCTGAGTAAGAGGATTGTCTTGACAGGTTGCCTTGGACAAGCGGTTCCAGTGTCCCCGATTTTTTTTTGGGTTCCCTTTGGAGCTCTAGAGGCTCGTGAGGCCTACACATGTACATCGCTGGGACCGGTCAGGAAGAGCTAGGCTTGGCACTCTTGCGGCAATGTGACATGCTGCTACCGGTAGTACCTATAAACGGATCAGCCGGCAATTCGGCGCAGCAATGAACATGGAACTCTTTACTGTAGGTACGAATTGTCGATATATACAATATGAGGCCACCCGTTGTCTACGTGGATAAAACGCGCAATCATTTTCTCGAATGGGTATTCCCAATAGGTATTCGCGTTTACTGTAATTGAAGCCCCTTTTTTGGTTGTGTCGATCCTGAAGAATTTGTCGTATCTGTAGGAGACCTCACTACCTAGACCACATGCAGTATTTGAATGGCAATTCAACCCCGTCCACGAGACAGAGCCTCGCTGGTCATTGCCTATATTTAGGGTCCAGCCTTCAACGTCCGTCTTACTAAGTGGGCACCATGCTGCAATTCGGGGTAACAAAAGTAGCCTGGTATTGAGAAGAGGCAGATGAGGCAAAAGGATCGGGCCACGATAGGAAGTCCGGGGTATCTTAGACTGCCTACCAGTGCGCCTACACTACTGTCGTATCCGCTCCTCCATATGGACGGCGACGAGTGTATCGACTTAGGACGCATGCACATGCACAGAGCCACGACATTAGCTGCTTGTGCGTGATGGCAAACGATAGTATCCCATTTTAGTTAATACGAACAAGCGATGCGGTGCTGAATATCCCTTACTATTACGACTGACTTGTGGCGCTCCCTGATTGATTAGATAGATATTGTCGGCTCCTTTGAGATACCCAAGAGCTGAACATCTCTGATGGGGGTGGTACATTTAACCGCCCACGGTGTCGCTGAGAGAGGCGCGACAACCTGCGGTTGACTAACCTAACGTAGGGTAGTGTAGGCAGTATACCTATATATATATATTTGTTACCTGCCTAAGCGTCACGAGAAGATCGCCCGGGTTTTCCGGTCAGGGAGGTAGGCGGTGGGGGCGAGAAATGTATACGCAAGTGTAGGTACACGAAAGAGAGAAAAAGAGAGTCACGGGATAGGAAACGGAGGTTCGTAAGACTAGGTACTTACTTAGCGGAATATAACCCGTTCCCGTATCATCTCCGCAGCTATAAATATACTTCATTATATTACCGAAATTATTATTTTCGGTGAGAAACAAACCGTTTAAAAATGGGAGGTTGATGTAGAATAAGCACATAGATTGTGCAAAACTTGTTTGCTATGGCATCGAATAACGAGTGCACCTCAGTATGATAGATACCCAAGCAAGCATTAACTAGTGTAGAAAACAGAACACCACGGATGGGGCAGGACCCCTGAAAAGGTCTAGCTACGAAGGAACTAATCTCCAGATGGAAGACGACGAGAGAGGCGAGAGAGGCACTGTACTAGGTAATCAGAATCCTTAGACTTAGGTACACTAAGTTGGAGGGGACCCTGGATTTGGGGTCCGCTTGTATCCACCTCCGGCATCGCTGTCGGGTCGAAGTATTACCCCTAGTATTAGTCTGTCCAGCCCTGAAGATGGATGCGGCCAACCTGACTCTTGTTCGCCTCACTCTAATATTCGGGAGTACCCACGAACACGCCCCCGGAGATCATTCGATTACTACGAGAGGACTGTCTGGGATGGATCTGAAAGAACCCTCTTGCACATTGTGCGAGGTAGGCTTCGAGGTAGGGAAACAGAACAGCGGCCACGGCACGGAATGGTCCACGCAGCGTTCTTGCAGGGGACACATTGCGCGCTTGTGCCGTTCTGTGCGGTGAGAGGACCATCCTGCATAGCAATGCTTGCAACGGTAGTGATAGTGTGCTATGTGGACCCTGCTGAGACCCTTGCTCGATGAAGCCTCGACAACACTGGTTCGACCCCCTTGACTTGCCTTGAGCATGACCGACATATCGAGCCTCGTCCGCTCCCTATCTTGCATGATTCAAAGCCTACCTCAGCCACTCGTCTGAGGGCCTGGGATCCATCTACTGTTCAAAACGGGCAGTCGAGTCCCCACGTCGCCGCCTAAGGGGCTCCACCCAGCCGTCGAGATGATCAGGGAGGGAGTCAGTCTGGCGGAACGGAGCTCGATTGGTCTGCCTGTGTGCACGCCATGACAGCCTCTCTTTACTGTAAACGGGTTCTCCATGACTTTCCCTTCTGTGTATATAGGTAACACGGCAGCCGTTGACCTTTGGAACCGGCTCTACTATCTATCCTAGTCTTATTTCTATTCCCGCTCATCTGTTTCTTAATTTCCCGCTTTCCGTGTTCCAATTCCCTATATCCATATTCTCACACCTTAACAAAATCGTCCCATACCCATCAACCACTCTGATATACCCCCTTACCTCCGTGTCATTTTCCCTTTACCGTACAGATTAAGACCTGTTGTGAGTGTGTCACCATCTATAAATCCTGTTGCTTCAGTCACTTCGCTGCTACCTCGGGCTGTTATTCTTACTTTACCTTTACGGTTTCGGGCAGTGCAATTGGCTAATACATTGATTAAGTTGGACTGCATGATCCCGAAAGTCTCTTGTTCGACGCAATTTTCAAAATACGAAATGGCTAAAGCGCTATCTCCCTCGACCACGGCCCGCCCCCCTATCCAACGAGATCTGAGTAGATTCGGATATAGTTCCTCGAGCGATTCAGACGAACCACCTCGTAAAACGAACACAGCCACTAACAACACCAACAACCAAAAGAAGAAAAAGAAGAGAAAGCCACCGCCGCAACAGAGCATCAACAAGATATGGAGGCGGTTCGCGACCAAGAAGTACACCAAGGCACTTTCCGTCTTACCTTTCGACCCGGTCCCTTTACCCAGCACTCCCGAAGGGCCCAACGAATTTCTTTCGGCCGGCTACGAGCGGGCCAGGGAGGAATGCTCGCGCAGAGTCAGGAAGATTATTCAAGAATGCCGTCGAGTCAATACACGATATAGGGATCCTGGCTTTGACTTGGTATGTTTTCGTATCCTGCTCTCTCTCCTTGGTTTTCTTTCTTTCGATTGAGAGCAGCAGTCGATATCGCATGTCGCATGTTACTGCTTCATGCTAACAGTTGATCGATAGGATTGGGACTTGAAGATGAACAAGGCCAATTGCCTTAATTATTTGGGCTCTACCAAGTTTGACCTGTCCAATACTCGCTATAGCACGACCACAACCGTCCCTAAAGCTGTAAAGCGCGTCCATGAGATCTTTGAGAAGCCGACGTTTCTTAAAGACATCGATGGGGCAGATATCAAGCAAGGTGGCCTTGGCGATTGTTGGTTTATTGCAAGCTTGAGTGCATTGGCGAATGTCGAGGGCGCGGTCCAGCGCGTTTGTGTTGAGTACGATACTCGTAAGTTGATCCAATACTGGGCGAAGGGGGGCCTATCATATCAGGCGAGCTAACCAGTGGGCATAGGCGTTGGTATCTATGGCTTTGTCTTCTACCGGGACGGTGAATGGATCTATTCCATTGTTGATGACAAGCTCTATCTGACCTCCCCGAACTGGGACTCACCTAGCATGCAGCGTGACCTCATGAACCAGATTGATCGCGAAAATCCTGATAAGGATTATCGCAAAACTTATCAGACGGGCTCTAAGGCTCTCTTTTTCGGGCAGTGCAAAAACCAAAATGAGACATGGGTACCCTTGTTTGAAAAGGCGTATGCCAAGGCTCACGGCGATTTTGGGTCGCTCGCTGGTGGTTGGATCGGAGAAGGATTAGAGGACCTGACTGGAGGCGTGACAACTGAGCTCTTGGCTTCAGACATCTTGGACCTAGATGAGTTCTGGGAGAATGAAGTGAGCAAAGTCAACCAAGAATTCCTCTTTGGTTGTTCTACCGGCCTCGTGGATGGTGGCTACGGGGACCGCAATGGTATTCGCGAAGGCCACGCATACGTTGTGATGGACGCTCGAACGCTGAAGAGTGGCGAACGGCTAGTGAAGCTCCGGTAAGCTTGCGATTCCCTTATTGTGATGCTCTGCGGTATTAACAGGCCATAGGAACCCTTGGGGAAAGATTAGAAAGGGCATCTGGGAAGGTCCATGGTCTGACGGGTCGAAAGAATGGAACCAGGATGTCAAGGATGAACTCGGCCACCAGTTTGGCAACGATTCGGTCTTCTGGATACGGTTTGAAGACATGGTTGAAAAGTATCTACACTTTGACAGAACCCGCCTCTTCAGAGACCCGGACTGGCAATGCTCCCAGCGCTGGATTGGGGTGGAAGTGCCCTGGAAGCCACAGTGGAATGAGAAGTTCCACTTCAAGCTGACCAGGGAATCTCCCCTTGTGCTTGTTCTCCAGCAGCTCGATAATCGGTACTACAAAGGCCTGCGTGGTCAGTACTATTTCCGATTGCATTTCCGTATACACGAGCAAGGTCGACCAGGTAGCGAGGATTATATCGTCAGATCCCACGGTAACTATCTCATGAACCGGTCGGTTACGGTTGAGGTCCCCTCTATGGAGCCTGGGAATTATTCGGTATTCCTTAGCATCGTCGCTGAGCGAGACACTGAGATGCCATCTATCGAGGATATTGTCAAGCGAGAATGCAAAAAACGAGAAGAGAATGACAAATTTGCTCAGGTCGGCTATGCTTACGATTTGGCGCACAGCAAGGGCGTTGCTCATCTGGAACACGTCGCCAGCCTCCGCAAAAGCTCAGACCAGAAGAAGGCCAGTACATCGCGTAAAGATGAGCGCCGAAAGATGTGGGAGAGACGCCACCTGAACAGGGAGATCACCAAGAAGCAATCGAAGAAGAACCAAGGGAAACGCGATCGACGACGGGAAGCTGAAGATGCAAAGAGAAAAGCCAAAGAAGAGGCCGAGGCAGCTGAGAAGAAGGAGCAAGAAGAGAAGGAAGAGGCTGAGAAGAAGGAGAAAGAGGAAGAGAAGCCTAAGGATGCTGCTGTCCAAACAGAGGCGCCAGTACGTGGCGAAGACAAGAGCAGTCAGACAGGTTCTGGTGAGCCTGAGCCCAGCGCGAACTCGGATGCTTCTGAAAGCCAGCCAACCACACCCCAGAGTGAAAAATCCGACGGTGTGGATGAAAACGACGAGAACGAGGACGAAAAGGATGCTACCCCCGCTGTGCCCAGCGACTCATCACCAAAACCGGCCCCGGAACCTGATGCAACACCGAAGAAACCCGTGGCCGCGGCCGCTCCGGCTCCGGCTTATTCTTCAGATTGCGATTCATCCGATAGCCCTGTCGAGGATTGGGAGCTGCTCTACTCCTCGGATGACATGTCCAAGAAGCCTAGGGTAGCTACCACGCAGCCTGCGGCGACCACAACCGCGGAGACGGTAGAGAGCGATGGGGAGTCCGGGCTGCCTGATCCCTGGAATGCCATATGCATCGTCGGGTTTCGGATCTACTCGAAAGACCGCGACCTCGATCTGCGCGTCGTCATCGAGGGTGGCGACCTCTCCGAGGGCGGCATGGGCGAGAAAGGTGCTGCTGATATCGACAATGCCCAGGTGAACGCGGGAGGCGAACGTGAAAAGCCAAAAGAATCAGACAAGGTTATAGACGAGTTCGAAATTGTCGATGGTGCTGCCGTCATCAAGCAGAAGATGGTGGTCGATGGAAGGAAGAAAGACGATGAGGAGAAAGGCGAAGCTAACAAAACTGATGATGTACAGAGCAAAGACTCTGTAGACGACGGCAATGTAGCTGACACGGAAGATGATGGCGATGACGACGGCGGCGACGACGACAATGAGGGCGAAGAGGATGCGGTGGATGCTGCAAAATCAGATGTTACGGACTCGACCGACTCGACGCCTATCAACACTCCGGACTCGATGACGGATTGTAGCCCGCAGTCCAGATAACTTACGTTTTTTTTTTCTTTTTGCTTCTCGCGCCGCCTTATTACCGCGTGTGATTACGATACCATCTTTCTCATACTGAATCTTCACTACGAGTTCTTCCATTGTTTACGCCAGGGATTGTTTCGATATAGCATGGACGTGGAGTGGCTGAGCGCGCGTTGACTTTATCTGGCACACAAGAGGCACAAGAATGTCACCTACACTTCTCAATTTGACTGAAGACACTACTCATAAGCTCCGTATGTCCTCGTATTTGAAACTGCGATCGCGTTCAAGTAATTGTTTATGGTCGTTTCAAAGCAATCAGTGTCCCATCCCGCCAAGTATCCATGCTCTCCGCAGGCAGCGATCCCGCTACGCTTCGTCGTGGAAAGAATCTTGCGTGGTATCCGAAGGGATTCTTTGGGCTCTACGCCTCTCCATTCTTCGCCGCCAAGGTTGGTATATGACCACAGACCCTATACCTGCTAAGACGAAGACGCCCACAATGCTCGCGCCAACAATCTCGTAATGGTCCCCAATCGCGGTGAGCCCATCCCAGAAGCTACCCTCAGGCTCGGCTACGTTCTGTACCAGGGACAAAACCTGGATGATGCCAATGAATGCAGATACTATCACGGTTATCGCAGTAAGCACGATAGAGTAGTACAAGATAGCCACCTTGTCTCGTGCAAACGCTTTTGAAGTATATAGTGTCATCATGAGCGCGCCGTCCGTTGTGTCTACGAGGCACATGCCAGCTAGCGACTAGTTAGATGGCCGGATCGGCTGAAGGTGGAAAGATCTTGCCTACGACTTACCTGTGAACAACAGAGGAAAGATCAGAATAACCCAGAGACTCGTTCCCTGTGCGCCCTGCACACTGGCGATGCCCAGCACGGCAATTTCTGAGCTCGTATCGAATCCAAGCCCGAAAAGGACCCCGAGCGGGTACATCTTCCATGGGCGGTCGATGATCCGGAAGAATTTTCGTAGCACGTTGGCAAGGAACCCAGGGCCATCCAGTTGTAGGTCTCGCACGGCTTGGTCATCATTGCCGGCCTCGGTTTCACCGGCATCTTCCGCCGGACCGTGCGAGTCGGGTTCTCGGACAACCTTGCGGAGCTTACCTACAAGGCGATATAGCACCCATCCATTCCCCACGCAGAGGATGATCAGGACAACCGCGCTGACACTTGTCCCGATGATGCCGCCCACGTATTGGAAGCCATCGAAGCGCTCACGCAGTGCCCCCGCCGTTGCCGCGACCACAATGCATGTTATAATGACAATGGTAGAGTGTCCGAGGCTGAAAAAGGTTCCCACGGTCACCGGCCGCTGTCCAGATGCAATCAGTCGCCGTGTCATGAGGTCGATTGCGGCAATATGGTCCGCATCCAGCGCATGCCGTAGCCCCAACGTGTACGAAAGCACAGCGGCGCCGACTAACGCCGAGTTGAAGTGCAGTACGATGGCCACGGCAGCCCATACGACAGCATTGACGACCAGTAGGAGCAATATGATGTATAGAACCGGCGCAGGAAGGCCTTTGATACTACCAGGCAGTGCCGGAAGGCAACAAAACCGGGACTGAGGCATCGTAGTGCGAGCTCTACTCAGGGAGAGCTTGATAACTTGTGCTGAATTATAGAAGTCGCCAAGTATGGGGGAAAGCGTGGGGTGCTACACAATGGCAGGTATAAGCATCTCATATAGAGCGACGATGCTTATCTACAGTCCTGTATATCATTCATTCCTAAGCAAATAGGAGCAAAATCGAGTGAGGGGATCTGTACACGAACATGGAAAGAAAAAGAAATACCAAGTCCTCCTCTCTTTCCACCTTTGAAGTTTTTTTTACGACTTTCTTCCCTATACCCTAACTCATCTCTCTTAGATCTACCCTGTCCTTCTTAGCCCCCGTATCTCGCAATGCCCCTCAATATCGTGATTGCACGTGCATCGAATTCCCCCACCGAACCCGCAAAGATAAGGCTTTGGGATAAACCAGAGCGTGGCACTGATAAGATAAAAATGGCAGTCAACATGATTCGGGGTTTAATTCGCAGATAAGGTTGTGGAGGTGTCAATATTATTGCTAATGCCGAGTATAGGATTGGTCGATCTCCTATGTATAACCGCTGGAGAGTCACAGCATTCTCTTAATACACCTCCAGCGTTCATAAGACAAGTATCAGCGCAGAACGATGCGCATTTTCTGTGCTACGCAATGATCCTTATACGAGGCACAACAATTATCAAGGCGATTTGGCACACTCGCAACTTAACCTCTGAGTGATGGGATACGAAAACGAAAAACGCCATAGTGGTAGGTTTTTCGCCCTAGAGGGAGGGCTTCGCCTCCCTACAGATTCGAAATAAACAAAGAATAGCAATAATTCCCACACAGTAGGTGGAAAAACAGTAGCTGTATGTGAGAGAAGTTGTTTTAAAGCACGTGCGCGATTTCTAGCCCTTGAATAGCCCTGGCTCAACCCAATCAAGAAGCTACAGTGGCTTGTCGGATCACTGTGCTTCAACGCCAAGAGATGAGATATTCAACTATATTGACTTAAGTTAAGCTTGGTTTTTTTCTTCTTTCATCTGGTCCCCTTATGGCATATGTCATGGTGGTCTAAAAACATAACTTGTATAAGTAGCTTATCGTCTTAATGTGCGTGGTTGATAAACCATAGTCTCTGAGAATGTCTTAATTCCAAAGTCCTATCCATCCTCATTTCGAAACGGCGCAGCCACCAACAAACCTAGTAGTAGAGGCATTGAAAAAAGAGCAGCATATATCAATATGTATTTATTTTATCAATCCCGCCATCTGTTCTAACCTAAGACTCTCTTAACTTGAGACCGGGAGATGGCTGTGATAATTAGAGGACACCGTACAGTTTTAGATGTGCTCGTCATTTTTGCCAAACCGATTTTCATCCGTCCCTCACAGCTTATCCAAACTTCCTTGTTTTACAAGACATGAATAATATAGAGAACACACCTACCGCGGAGCACCTCCATACTATCAGCAGCCGAGCTTAATCATCTTCACTTACTCCTCGGCGTTCTGAAGACACGAATTTTTCTTCTTCTTCTTTTGCAGTCTTTATATGCCTTTATCTGTTTCTTGGGGCTGGCAACATGTCACACTGTGGCCTACAAGGGTCGTATGTTATGATACCTACCCGGTGAAGCCCTGGATGAAAGTCTTGAAATTTATCAAGCGATCAATAGATATTACCACTCTGTGAGATGGATATCCTGGTCGTTTACTTTGTACAGTATATTTGAATCTCTGTTTAAGTGAACTTTCCGAGAATGTCACTGCAATACTATTGGCGAAAGTAAAATGTAGCCAAGTCGGTCACTTCACCAGTCGCAGCTACTTACGTAGTACCATTACAGGGATCAGTTATTCCTCCCGCATACCATACTCACAATCCTGATCGATTGAGCTCTATAACCATTCTATACAACCGTCTCAGACCATTTTATTCACTCTCTGACCGATCTCCCTGACGTCACTGGTTGCTTTGCCCAACTAATAGATATTATGATCAGTGCTTATCGTCTCTAAAAGTAAATGGTACTGTTAACCGACCGAAAACGTCGTCCACGAACTGCCGAGGACCGCTTAATGGGTCTAATGCAAAGAGGCTGAAAAAAAGAATTACTGGGAGAGAAGGCGTCATCCATAAAGCGCAACTATAGCTGATTGGATACGGATAAACTGCCCCAGGACGCCCAAACTGCTGGCGTTAATCCACCCGATGAAGGTGAGTTTAAATGTGCAACACGGTCAGAAAATACGACGTCACATGCCATAATCAATATATTAATATTATAGGTTTTATTCTGCTCCTTGGCTCCCTCTACCATGGTCTGGATAAATATGCTTCCGGTCCATGGGTATCTTCGACCTGCCGAGCACAACATCGTTTAATGGCTCTATTTCTAGCTTGCTGAATGGGTGTTCGATATCATCCCCTCCGGGACTTTGTTCCGTTCCGAAAGAATGTGGTCTGTGTAACTGGTCATGGAATCTTAGAAAAAACATAAGAGCCGTCGCATCGGTCGTGCTATCCGTAGTTTGCCTCGCCGGAGATGTACTGTGAGCAACCCTATTTTCCAAAATGCCAAGTATCACCCCGAAAATCATGATGCTCTGGCTTGGTTTATTTCTTCTGGCTGCCGTCGTCCGTGGAGACGCGGTGTCGGATCTCTGGGACAAAGGAAAGCCAGCACTAGACACCCAATTGGCCAAGTCCAAGACTTGTACCAAGGATAAACTACAGGTCCGACGAGAATGGTGAGTTGTCTTTTCCAAATCCTATCGAGAGTCGGTGTCTCAACTAGATCAGGGGCGACCTGAGCGCTGCCGATAGAAAAGCCTACATCAAAGCTGTTCTCTGCGTCACCACCAGTCCTTCGAAGCTGGACCCTGTGAAATATCCTGGTGCCAAAACTCGCTACGATGACTTTGTCGCCGTCCACATTAACCAGACCCTGTCTATTCATGGTACCGTTCGTTGAACCGACCTTGTAAGGCTGCATAGCCTCAATATCTGATTTTTTTTATAGGGAAACTTCTTGTCGTGGCATCGGTATTACACATGGGCCTATGAACAAGTGCTGCGGAATGAGTGTGGTTATAACGGTACACAGCCTGTAAGTGAAAACCCTCTATGTCCGTGACAAGACTGCAAACTAAAGCTTGAGCGACCTAGTATTGGGATTGGGGGAGATGGGCGGCTAGTCCCGAAACATCGCCTATATTCGATGGTAGCGACACCAGCATGAGCGGGCAAGGCGAGAAAATCACACACCAGTCGTACATGTCGCCCGCAGGCAATGGCGGCGGATGCATTGTGTCCGGTCCGTTCAAGAAGTAAGCACCACTGACCTAACGTTTGTCTTCCGGTACTGACGTTTCGCAGCATGACAGTAAACCTTGGGTGAGTGAAAAGGCAACCTTGAGCACATACTCACAGCGAAATACTTATAAGAATTCTATATGTAGTCCGGTCAGCCCGGCTATCACGCCTGCGCCGCCGAGGAATCCGCGAAGCGATGGGTTTGGCTATAATCCGCGGTGCCTGCGACGAGACATTTCGAACTACCTCTCCTCGCGGTACACACGCACACAGGACATCGTGGCTCTGATCAACAACAGTGCCAATATCGCCTCGTTTCAGAATACCATGCAACTCGCGGGGGGTTCGATGGGCGTTCATTCCGCCGGCCATTTCACGATCGCTGCCGACCCGGCTGGAGATTTCTATGTCTCGCCCGGCGATCCGGCTTTCTGTACGTCACTTCACATGTCTAATCTTGGAATCTGCAGGCGATTCCTGTGTGATAGCGAACATGCCGTTGCTAACAGTTACCTATATAGACCTGCATCATGCCATGATTGATCGAACTTGGACCATATGGCAAGCCCAGAATCTTCAGAGCCGTCTGCAGGTTATAGCGGTAAGTCTATCCAAAAGAGAGCCTACAAAGTCGCTTTCTGATTCGTGAACAGGGTCCGCGATCAATGATGGGAATGGGAGGGGCACCGGCAGCCCTTACCGACGAGGTGAATTTATACTCGGTCGCAGACAAGGTATGGAAGATCAGTGACCTCGTCAGCATCACGGACGGGCCATTCTGCTACACCTATGCTTAAGTGCCTGTGGCCTATATGCACGCCTTTTCTATTCACAGCATTTGAAACGCACCGAAGAAGGTGATGCTGCAAGCAAAACAGCCAGGAACAAAAGGTCTGAAGCATGTGGTAATCCTTGTTACGTCCTCAATGTCGTCTTGGGGACTGCTAGATAAAGCCGATGTATCATCTAGTCTAATGCCTTTAGAACTGCCTTGCACATCTCTATGCATTTCTCTTCCTCCAGTCGCTGTGACACCAATTGCAGATTGATTGGCATCCCGTGGACAGCTTCCGCGTTGTCTACCCGAGAGTCAGCAAAATTGGCAGGGTACGGGGATTGGATGACACACATTCGCTTCGAATCACTCGATCCACGTCGGATAGAGGCTGCGGCGCGTCGCCTGGCAGTACATCGATAGCTCGGTCCACGGTTAGCCCTGATGGGAAAGCCATGGCGGCATAGTCCAGCACATTATAGACACCAGTGTAGCCAACTTGGGACGAATTGTCAGTTACGTTCATTCTGTAGAAGGACGGGAATTATAGTAAGGGATCAAACTGACCGTGTTTGAACTTGCCATGCTCAACGCTGCTGAAAGGAGTGACGGGTGCTAAGATGGCGTCGATACCAGCCTGCTTCCACCGGTCCAGATACTGTTTCTGGAACTCCTGGCGCTCAAGATGCAGCTGCCAGTACTCATAGCCCCTGAGTTCTGGCGCCTCTCCATAAGCCGCCATTTCCGGCCGCAGTGGCTCGCCGGTCTTTTCAAGCACCCGTTTGACCGACTCACCACCGTCGGCCACAAACATGCGACCCAAGAGCTGAAGGCCCTGACCATGGCCATCAGGGGACCAGTCGATAAGCTCATGGCCGGCGGCTTTTAGCTTATCCGCGGTGTGTCGTAGCGCCCTCGTCACGGGAGGCGTCGGCAGCACTACACCATCATGCCACAAGATGGCAATCTTCAGTCTAGGTGGCAGCGCGACCGTGCGCCAGGGGATAGGCAGACAGCGTGGGTCACCGTGCCAGGGCTCAGAATCGATGACCGTCTTGCTGTAGTGCTCTAGATCGGCCAGGCTGCGCGTCAACGGGCCGTTCACCGACTGCACGGCCTCCTGGCCAGGCAGTCCCGAGCGGCATCCCAGAGTAGGGAAGCGGCCGGCCGAGGGGCGAAGGGTAAAGATACCGGTGCAGGCAGCCGGAATGCGCAATGAGCCTCCTATGTCCGTTCCGACGCCCCACGGGCTACCCTTGAAGGCGATCAGCGCCGCCTCGCCACCGGAGCTGCCGCCGCTCGTGAGCTTTCGATTGAGCGGGTTCACGGTTCGGCCGGTCGTGTTGTTTACGCTCTCGGCGATCATCATCGCCGTCGGCACGTTCGTCTTGACGTAGGCCACGGCTCCGGCCTTGAGGAGGACGTTGACAAGCTCGGCGTCATATTGGGCAGGATCTCCCACGTGTGATGTAAACCCGACTGTCGAGTCCAAGCCCCGCAGGTTGAAGTTGTCTTTCAGCGAGATGGGGAGTCCATGAAGGGGACCAATGGGTCCCAGACCTTGGGCCAGGCGTTCATCCAAGGACTTCGCGGTTTCGAGGGCCCGGTCGAAGCACGTCTCTGAGAGACAGTTGGTCTGGAGCGTCGTGTTAGCGTTCTGGCCCGGACTCCCATATTCGCTGCAAATCCTACAAGCTGATGTGCGGCGGCTGCCCGCTTGCAGAAGGCCCGCGTTACCGTCTCCGACTTGAGGTCGCCACCCGCCAGCCTTGGAAGCAGTTCGAGCGCTGTCGAGTTCGTGATATCAAGCTCTTCTTGAGTGAACCATCCCGAGCTCTCAGGGAATCCCGTGACATCATCCCGACTCTCCGGAGGAAGCAGATGACTAGGGATGCGCCACTCCTCAGGAATCGAATTTAGTAAGTCTTGGCGCTTTTGGGCCGCCACGGCCTCCCATGTTCCTGTCATTTTCGCTTGACTTCACGAAGGTCGCAGCAATTGAATAATCGGTCCAACTCGGCCGATGATACCACCGGTGTGAGGGGGCATCCTTGAACATGAGCATACCTGCATATTTATACCTATAAACAATACGGGATCGGTACGAATACGGCGATATGCCTATACTGCCTAGGTGCTTATACGCCTCCTCCAAGTTCAAAGGGTTTAGTGGTATTTTTGTCCAACATCTACTAGATTTATCAATCGTATGAATTCACTAAAATTGTAGATGCGAATACGAAGTGCTTGTAATTTATTTAAACTCGGGTTTCTATTCAACTTAACTAGAGGTTAGAACTCAACCAGGGCTTAACTAAGGCTTGACTAGAGCTTGACTATGTCGTTACAGAGGTTTAATTATAATAGTCAGGTCGAGTTGGTGTGTTATAGCCGTTAAGATGCCATTAACGGTTTGAATCCTGGAGGAGCTGTACCTTGTCAAATATCATATAAACCATAACGGACCAGTCCCGTAGTCTAGGTAATCCTTTGGCGCAGTGCTTAAATCTAACATACCTGTTGTCCTTTCCACCATCTAATCTACATCTCGATATCCAGACTCAATTATGGCACTACTCCTAGTGATCCACACTGCTAACTAGTTTACCAAACCTGTGCCTAAGTAGCTACACTATGTGCCGACGACGTCTCTTGAAGCAGTGGCATACTCTGCAGCCCATTGTGTCGATGCCATACCCATATTATACATATATCGGGGCATACAGCCTGCCTCGTGCGATGCCTGCCAGTTACAGAGATACCTACCTAGTTCCCCGAATTCCCGGCTCAAAGACCTCCGCGGCGGTACCGGCCTAGACTAAATATCGTCTCCTGATCCAAGTCAAGCGAGCGGTGCTGACCCCTTCCTTAGAGCGCTACCTATTCAGGGCATTGAGACCATCGAACTGATACTTGTTTCACGAAAGTAGTAATTAGTAATCCAAGGCCTAGCTTAGGGGTGCGGCACAGCTCTCGTGAAGCCTGAAGAAGACGATTCTCTCCTTATCCTGGTCCAGGCGAGTTGCCTAGGTACTGGGCTATACCACGGCGGTGGCTTAGAGCTGTTATGCTTGCATTCATCCCCCGAAGAACAGCATAGATATTGCTTGCATGACCTGCTTATCACAGGCACTGTCATGGGCTCCCGGGTGCTATTCTTATACACTACACTACATTTACGTCAAGGTTATTTAGTACACCACAACCAATATCTATCCGAATACCGAGGAGATTTACCGACTACCTAGATTAACCGAGAAGCTTAATTGTCACCCAGCTAAAATAAGCTATCAGTAGACTAGAGAAAAAACACGCTATTTCTCGCTTAGGTAAAAGGAACTCCGGGCATTGCTGGCGGATGATGAGATCATTGCCTGGGACATAGCGCTTCGGGGGGTTTTTTTTTTGTTTTCTCATTCTTTGCTGGGCTATCACATGTCATTTATATCTTAGCCGTGAGAGATAGCACCGGCTAATTATCATGATTTGAGATGCGCGAATGAATGGTCGAGAAGGGTAATACGTAAAGTGATTCCACGAGGTTATTCTAGACTGCAATAGTAAATAATGGAGGCAGAGGAAGTCTGGGCATGGGTTAGGCCATGTAGCGTGTTCTATAAAAAAGGATAGGCTTGAATCCTATGAGCGCTAGCTCGCGTCGGTTATGTTCTGTGCCGCAAACTTGTCGTTCGTTGACGAGAGAGATATCTTTGTCAGAAAACTTTGTCAGGATGCCTTGCAGAGGGTGAGTAATCTCAACGAGACCACGAGGTCGGAGATGACGGAGGTTTGCCTACACTTGATCCCTCCATATATGAAGCTCTTTTACTGCCTACGGGCCTAAGTAAACAGAGGGCGCACTTATACATTTATACAGCTACGAGCACAGTTCGCACACAGAGGCGCGCTTCGCACTTCAATAAACAATACCCAACGACGACCCGATGATAATGACAATGATAACGATTGATATCGGCTCGGACCATTCTGACATATCTCACCGCTTGGCCTTTTCTTATTTCGTTCTTACCCACCTACCTACCCGCCCTGACTAACATCGTAAGCTCCTACACTTGAATATGTACACTACAAAGCCTAAAGACGATATCAGCCACTCAGGCGGGTTGGGGACGCCATGGCGGGACCAAACCATGCTAAATGGCTAGTATGTTTACTGTTCCCCTGGCCAACCCCACAGCGCCTGGAGAAAGCCGTCCATCGTCATAGTGTAGCGTCAACCTAAATCGTCTGTAAGTCAGAAGTTATCTCAGCAGGGGAACAACGTATGCACTATCTCGACATGTCGGCGGCCATTCCTTTCATGCGCAATCCCTTCAGGCCGAATCGCGGCCCTGGGAGCTAGAGAGAGAAAAAATAAAATAAAAAACATGGTATATCTATCTGGTGCCTCACCTTTCGGCCCAGCATGTGGCGACCCCCTCTAGCAATTCCCTCTCCGTCTCAGCGGTTTATGTAACGTCCAGGCCGGATCCTGAGTAGCAGTGAGCCCACGAAGGCCTCGCGTCGTAACCATGGCACTGAAGGCGAAACTGCGTCAGATCTTCTACCCACCCTCTCTGCCGGGCGAGAAGAAACTGGTGCGCAAGATCGACTTCTTCATATTGACGTTCAGCTGCCTGGGTTATTTCACGAACTATGTGAGTGCTTTCTACCGAGTTGGAACCCGGCCTCGTCGTTTATTACCAGGACGTGCGTATCTCGAGATGGTGTTCCGCTGGCTGACCTTTGCCCGTCCTCGTCTCTCCCACCCAACAGCTCGCCCGCTCCAACATAGACAATGCCTACGGGCTAGGCATGAAGGAGGAGCTAGGCTTCGCGGAGGACAGCCTGACGCAGATCAAAGCCGCCTTCACGGCCGGCTACGTGGTGGGCCAGATCCCCGTGAACCTGTCACTACACTATGTGCGGCCGCGCGTCTTCTTCCCGGCGTGCATGGTCGCCTGGGCTGGCCTATCCATGGTCACGGCCGCGGTGCACAACGCGCAGAGCATCGCCGCCATCCGCTTCTTCCTAGGCGTCGCCGAGGCCTCGACCTTTGTCGGCACCCACTACATTCTCGGATCGTGGTACACCAAGCGAGAGCTCGGCAAGCGGTCCGGCCTCTTCACTGCCTCGGGGCTCGTCGGCGCCCTGCTTGGCGGCTTCATCCAGACGGGCATATGGAGCTCGCTGGACCAGAACAACGGACTTAGCGGCTGGCGGTGGTTGTTCATGTAAGCGTGTTTTATCCCCTCCGCCCGGTTTCTGGCTGACATTCGACCAGAATCAACGGGCTCATCACCCTACCCGTCGCCGCCTTCGGCTTCGTCTTCTTCCCCGACACGCCTTCGACCACCAAGGCCTTCTACCTAAGCGACGACGAGAAGGCGCTGGCCATCGCACGTGTGCCACGGGTCGCGAACCGCTCCCCGTGGTCCTGGCGCTTCGTCAAGCGCACGGCAACCTCCAAGCTGTTCTGGGGCTTCATGATCCTGTGGATCCTCGCGGGCGAGATCGAGTCGTTCAGCTCCAACGGGCTGCTGGGGCAGTGGTTGAGGAACGTGCCGGGCCACCCGTTTACCGAGGCCGAGGCGAACCTGTACCCGACCTTCCTGCCGGCCGTGGGCATCGGGTCGGCGCTCGTCTTCCCGACGATAACCGATTTCTTGAACGGCAGGCGCTACGTCGTCGCCTACTTCGTCGCGGGCATCGGCATCATCACGCCGCCGTTGATCCTCGCCGCTCAGCGTCTGCCCTTCGGCTATCAGTCCGTGTCCATGGTCATCGGCTCCTACACCTGGGCCGGCACCGTGTCCGCCGGCCAGGCCGCCATCTTCGCCTGGGCCAACGACGCCCTGAGTTACGAGGAGCACATGTTGCGTGCCGTCGTCCTCGCAGGCATGAATGTGGGCAGCCTCGTGATCAACGCGTGGTGGTCCATCGTGTTTTACGGCGCTTGGATGGCGCCTTGGTTTACGGTATGTTTCTACAAGGATTGCATTCCTTGCTGCTATCCGAGCATCATTGAGAAGAAAAGAGGCTAACACTGTTTGACAGAGGGGTATGTATGCGATGATCGCCGTGTCCATCGTCTTGGCTGTCTGGACGGGCGCGTTCTCGTATTATCTTGCCCGCTACCACCGGGCGCGCGAGGAAGAACGCAACGTAGAGAGTGTCGAGGAAAGCAGCGAGGAGAGTATCCAGATGAAAGAAAAGGACGACCTGGCATGATGATGACCTTAACGACTTTATTTTAGACAATATATCGGTATGCGCTGAGCCACTCGATTGACAATCAAGTGATATGCATTGATGTATTAGGGGGGGATCTTGTTATACACGTGGTTCAAATGGAATCATGCAAGCGCCGATGTGTCGCAGGTAGGCCTGAAATCCGAAAAGAAACGCGACAAGTAAAACCTATGCCCAAGACCCCGGAACTCGCTTGTGCACTGAAGTTCCCTAATACTATCGCTTTTCCTTCCTCGACTAAAGTAAACAGTACCAATAATAGCCAAACTCTGAGAGAGAATTCAAACTTGAAGCCATATACAAAGCGCGCAATTGGTATTATCCTGCCTATTCTCGGAGAAGGGCAGATGCGAGATTAGTAATAATAGTGCGGCCCGGATTGTCCAGGAGCCGTCCGCGGCAAGAAATCGAAACTCATTTCCGTAGTATTATAGAAAGAGTCGGGGGATTCTATGAGCATTAACACTGGGGGGAAGAAGGCAGGAGCGAATAGAAACTCACCCCAAAAGATAGAATCGTATAGCTCCATCGGGGCGAGTGTCGATGGATCGATCTGACTCAGGTCCGAGAGGCCAATTGATGCAGCCATATGGGGTTGGTATGTCATGGCACTGGTGGTGATATTAATAGTGAGTAAATTGAGGGTGAGGGTATGCGTCTTACCTTGAATAGTCTTGGATTGGGGTGCTACTTTGCAGTTCAGCCATGGCCAATGCGGCATCTTGATGCCTGTTATATCCGAGTTGCGGACGAGCCTGAGTATTCGATATCTGGAGGTTCTGGACGGCCGACAAGTTGACCGGTGTGCGTGTTCCTGACGCGCTTTCGCTCTTCATCCCAGACACGCCGTGAAGAGTACCGTAGTCGTAGATGTTTTTCAACGCGGCAAGGGCTCTTGAAAGAGGTCCGTAGAGCTCAATGTCTTTCTCCGTCTTCCGAATGTGTTCGGGGGAAGGGCTGTCTTGCTCCTTAGCTGTTGCTGCGGATAAGGCCGCGATCAAGTCCCCATGTAGTTGCCTAACCTCACGATCTTGTTTGGTCTCATTCAAGATGCCAAGGAGCACGGCAGATGACAGGCCATGGTAAGTGAATGCCCAGCTGCGGGTTGGAATGAATGACAGCTGATGCATGGCAAGAAACATGCGCACTGTCTCTGTGAGATTGGCCTGACACATGTCGGACAACGTCTTCTTCTCCGAGGGAGTCAATCTTACACAGTCGCGACGCAGCGCGGGTCGACAACAGACTGACACGACGAAAGAAGTATGCAGACGGGTAGCGTAGTGTTGAAGTTTATCCAGAATGGACTTGCAGTCTTCCTTGCTCCGAAGCTGCGGATACACCATACTCCTGAGAGATTCAACAGCCTCACAGTTGTCCATGATGGATTGGAATGTATAGTCAGCGATCACGTCGGGGTTAAGACGCTTGGAGATAAGTTCGCATAGATGGTACATCATCTCAATGTATGACAGGCCCTCGACTGTGGCGGTTGGGGCGACGGGAATCGGACAGCATGGAATATTCGTCATATTTGGGCTAAAATTCATGATGAGTCGCAGTCCGTCATTATCAAATCGTCGTATGGGTACTTACCGGTCAAAGGACAACGAAGTCAGGGTGTCGTGCCATTGACATGTCCACCTAAAAACCTGTCAGACCGGCATCATCCATAGATTGACCAACCTAGCTGTACCATAGTTTACGTCGAACAAACGACTTCAGAGACGCCTCGTTTGGATTTGCGTCGTCTAGTGTGATAGCCTTATGAAGGCCAAGGGATTGAGCTAGGCGACATGTCATTCCAATTATAGCCCATGAAGCTTCGGCCTTCATGTCGTTGAGAAGGACGAAGCCTGTGAGAAGCAGTGCCTGGATAGAGTCGAGATTCGGGCTTCAATGCCGTCAGCACTAAAAAACTCAAGCCGGTAGAGCAGACTCACCGAAGTAAAAAGTTCCCCATCCTTAGAAAGTGGAAGGATATTTGCACATATTTTTGAGAGTCGCGCGTCCGTATGTGATAGGGAGAATCACGGTACTGTGACCCAACCGCCATGACGGCGAATAAAATGGCCAACCATGAAGCCGAGACAGGCTGACTGGGCTTGTTTGTATCTCTGCCACCTTTGGCTCTCTCCTCCAGATAGATGATGATACGGGATTCGAGATCATCGATATCCGCGACAAAGCTCCAAAAGGGATGTGCGATATCCTTGTAGGCGTTGAATAGGCTATTCTTTCTGGCTTAGCCCGGGACGGGGAGCTGAAAAGGGGGTGCGGCTACGAAATGGATCACGTACATCATGACCTCTCGATCTGGCGGAAGTTCGGAAAAGATATCCTGCATCATCATGTCGATGTGTTTCGCAGACATGAGCGGGAAGGGGGCGGAAGTGTCCAGCCCGAAGATTGGACGCATATCTCGACGGATATTATCAACGCCATCTTTGGTGTCAATCGGCGAGGGCTGATCCCTCAGCAGGGCGGGGATGCTGTTCTGGCCAACATATCGGTTCAATTCGCTGGCGGATTCGGTCTGGTCTAGAAAACGGAAAGCGGATCAGACCAAAGAAGACACTCGATTTTGCTCAGATGAACGCATACCGATTGCCTGCCGCCACCCATCGGATTGTCGGTCCCCTTCCTGAGCATTGTCAGGGCTCGCGTCCGGGGAATGAGCTCGCTTTTTGCTCAAATTGGTCCCTGGCGGAATAGAGGATTGCTTTGATGCGCTCGAGCGGTTAGGCTTATAACTGCACAATTGCGGGTGCTCTCGCTTTATACAATTCTCGCACGGAAGGTCGTTGGTACATTTCACTTTGCGTTGCCGACAGGGCCAGCAGGCGGTTCCTGAAAACGTCGTCAGCGAATGGGCGAAAGATCTCGCCCGCTTAGCAAGGACCAGTCAGGCCGCGTATCCCAAGCCTGGACCTGGCCCTCGGGATTGGTGCCACAATCACACCACCTCGAGGCCCAAGAGAATGAATAAATGAATGAAATGAGATGAGATAATATCAAGTAAAAAATGAAATAAAAGTAAAAAATGAAATAAAAGAATAGACGAGGAAATAAAGAGACGGCGTCCAAAACGAAGATGACGGAACTGCATCGGCGTGACCGAAGCTAAGCTCACGACCCAGGCGAACCTCACACGTACCGTATCTCACTTTCCGATGAGAATGAATTATATGACTGGCCTGCTCAGGCGTGAGGTCCTCAACGGGCACTTGGTTGATGTCTTGGTCCGGCATTGTGCTAAGGACAAGACAAAGGCCGGCCCCGCCTTGGCTTGGGAGCGCCGAAGAAAAGTGCACGTCTTGGCAACGGCGTCGAGCTGCGGCAGCGGCAGTAGTGGCAGCAGTAGCAGCAGCAGCAGCAGCAGTAGCACACAGCTGATGAGCGAAAGACGGCCGGGAATTGAAAAGAGTGGACTGTCAAGTAGACTAGTAGGTACCTCTACCGTAAAAGCGGGCTGGGAGAGAGTGGCAGAACGCCGAAGCACCGAAGGACGCCTGGCCTCTCGGGAGGTGGAAAGAGGCGGATGGGGGGTGGAAATAAGGCTGAGCGGCCAACCGACCGCGCGTGTCGCTGCGTGTGTGCGCGGCTTGGCGAGCGAATGGGGCTCAGGAGGAAGAAGCGCGGGCGAGGGAAGCTGGGGCTGAGGCGGGGAAACTTGTTCGAGTCGACGAAGATCCCGAGGACGCCGAGGTTGGAGACGGGGAGACGGGGAGACGACACGAGACCCGGCGATTTTTACTAATCACAGACACCTGGTACACTACACACCTTGGTCACGATACCTCCTGGCGGAGGAGAGGCGGAGGAGTCGGAGGATGGATGGTAGACAGACAGACAGACAGACAGGCGGGACGGACAGACGGACGGACAGCCAGAGAGAGGCGACACACTGTGGTGGCCTGGTAGGTAGCAGAACCGTAGGTAGCAGGTAGCACCGTAGCAGTGATGGCCATGGCCCGTCATGGTCCGTCATAGCGTAGATGGTATGGTCCAGTTACCAGATGGACGAGGTAGGCAATGCCACCCGAGTCGGGCTCCTCTCCAATCCCGCCGCCAAGTTACCAATCATCTTATGTAATTGGGCAAGGAATTGGAGAAGTTGAAAGAGCCTGGGCGGACCTGGGCAAAAGCCCGGAGACGCTACGCTAGTGAGGAGCCGGCAAGTGAAGAATTGCAGTGGAAGTGCATCCATCCATTACCATGAAGTACATATCGAAGGTACACTAGAGTCGGCTCTAGGGGTATACCTTACCAAGATGCATGTGATCAGGGCTGTGTAGGTACTTCAATCAATGTTTCAAGATTGTACCTAAGGTAGAAGGTTCCATACGCGATACATGTACACCGTGATGTTATGTACTGCCTACATATATGTACTGCAGGGTGCTTACCTAACCCATGTGCCAAGTAGAAACCAGTATGCTAATACCTACCTCTTGCCAATTCTACACTCCCTAAAACATTTCATACATCAATTATGATGGTATATGTAAACAACCGTACAGTATATAAACCGATGAATCTGACATTCTTGTTGCACCTTTGCTTTTGTGTGATAGGTATGGAACTATTTACGAAGTACAGTAGTGCCTAATGCAGGTAAGCGCTTAGACCGCTGGAGGGGCCTGTGAAAATCTTCTTTTTGAGGACGAAGTACCTCTTTCAGTTAACCACATGTACCTCTAAACCACCTGCCATGTAGGCGGGTATAAATGAACGTATCACCAGCATGGAAGCCACCTGCCCCTTACTTTCTTAGGTAGGTAGGGGAAGATTGTCGGTGCTACCAAAGATTGCTTGTCGTTTGGAGTTGATACAATGATTCCAATTGGCTGTCCAGTGTCCCAATTCAAGGTATACCCACGAAGTACCTTACCTACACTACAGATGCGGTAACTTGAGCGGGGTCGCCTGCTGTCACGTCTGCTGTCACTCGGACGCAACCTCCTCACGCGCTCCGGCAGCTGAAAAAACCCCCCCGCCGGCGCAGCGCGGTCCACCCTCACCGATGTGCCTGCCCCCCGGAAAGCTGGCCACGACTTCTGCCTCACCTGGCCTGGTAACCTACCATGTATCTCTCCCTTGCGTGCGTTGGCTGCTGGGCAACTGGTCCTTCAGCCTGCCGCGTCCACTGTAGTGGAGATGTACAAGGTCCCCTCCGTTACTTATCTGGCGATTCCTCTCAGTCCCCTCTTCTCCCCTCCCCCCCACTCTCTCCTCTCTACCTGTACCTATCTCCTGAGCTCCTCCACACAACGACCAACATCACCACCACCCACATCAATACTACGCTACCCACCTGGACACTAAGGTACACTACCTCACGACCTCGCCAATCCCTTCTCGTCATTGCCGTCGACTTACCTCCGGGCTTTCCCTCTCGCTTTCATTTGATGCGCCTTCGACGCTCTATTCGTGACCTAATCTAGCATATTTCTGCTCGACTCCACTGTCGTCACGGCTCGGTCCGTCAAAGCTTGAAATTAGTGTAGAGGCGCACCCTAGCCCTGTCCTTCGTCGTCATCCAATCCGGCCTGTCTGCCGTTGCGATTCGGTGCTTCACCGCCTTTGCTTTATAACAGTCTCGCATGACAGCTAGCGAAGATAGGGGGTTATTTCCGACCTCGCCGTGACGGGAATATCGTGCCCCTGCTTCTCTATTCGGCGACTCCAGGCCCTCACGAACGCCCGGTCTGAGTCATCCTCGGCTCCTTGGCTTCCCTCCATTGGTGAACTGAACCCCGGTGAGCTGGTCCGTCCCTGGTGTTATATGGAGTCCACGCGCCGGCACAGTGGCCCGAACCAAAGGGACGGGTACAAGCACGCTTCGAGCCGAACATCCAGTCCCGACCAGCCTCCAGTTGCCGGCCTGCCAGCTGCGCCGAGGGACAATGGTGCCGACAGCGGTAACGAAAACGAGTTTGCGATTTGGTTCCTAGAATTCTCCAATCTTTATAACTTGAACTTGCGCAGGCCGAATCCTAGCTTTTTGGTCGAGCAAGCCGGGCCGTCCTCGTACTACAACGACTTATCATTCTACAGTCGTCTGAAAAATCAGTATCGTAGAGGCAACGGCGACTTCATTCTTTCTATTTTTGCAAAAGATGCCCAGGACATTCATTCCAAGTGGGTAAGGAAACCCAACGGGGGGAGTCATGTGACTCCCTCCCCGACCAGGCTCCCTCGCGCCTCGACGGAGCCTGAACGTGCTAGCCTGCTTCACCGCCTGGTAGAGATCCTCGACTTCCTTAGCCCGGACGAGCGACCTCGCCACTCGGTTGCTGAAGACTCTGCATTATCGAATGGTACGCGTCGCCCCAAGCGCCCGTCGCCGGACGGGGATTCTGATCAGTCCCCGACATCAAAACGCTCCAGGGGTGTTCCAAACCTTTCGAGGTCTGCAAGCGCCCTCTCCCGTCTCGATTCTGGCGAGGTCAGGTCCTCAACCCCCCTGCCTGAAGCAACGTCGCCACTTTCAGTACGGTCTAGCCAGCAGCGCGATACCCGTGAGCTTGCTCCGTCGTTAAATTCAGGCAGGTCATCGTTTATCTCCGCTGTTTTCAGTGAACCCGAAGATCATGGGGACCGTTCTGCATTTCCAACTACTCAAGACACCGAAGTCGCTGTAGAAGAGGCAAGCTCACAACAGAAGTTGCGGCCATCGCCACACACTGTTGCAGGCTCCATTGCTCCGTTTTCGAGAACAGCGCATGTGCTTGAAGCTCCTCTCGATGAGAGAAATGGTCTTCGTCAAGATGCTGGGCAGTTTCCCATGGAGAGTGAACCTCTCCATGATTCGTACTCAGAATTCAGCCTTGGTTCAAGAGATCTTGACTTGCGGCAATATGACCACCCTGCTATTCCCACAGAGGACGTGTCTCTCACGAAACTCTCTGGCCCTATTGCTGCGGATGATACGGCATTTAAAGTCCGACTTGAGGATGTTTGGCGTGAGTAGGTATGCATTTATTTTCCGGTCGTAGCTGATTTTCCCTAGCTGCTTTCCCCGAACATCTCCAAAACGCTCCGCTTGCTGTACGTTGGGAGATTATGCGCGTGGCTTTGCACTGTGGAACACCCATGGAAGACATCCATCTTCAATACGACCCCATTCTGAATGACCAGACCAAGCTGTGGGACAGGCTTCGGCGTCTCAGTGCTTTCGATGGTAAAAGTTTTCCAGAGAAGTCTAAGCCGGAGGCTTGGAATGCGGCCATGAGTGATCACTTTCGTATGACAGATCAAATTGTCGTACTCACAGCGTCATTGAGTCTCAATGCAGCCAAAGTCGGACCTCTATTTAAGCTCAGCCTCCAACCCCTAAGATTAGATCTACCCCATAGATTAGATCGCCGCTTCGGATCCGACCGTTTTCTAGAGCTCCTAATACCTTCGTCGAATTCGAAAGATCTAAAGGCTCTTAGTAGAGGTAATGAATCTGCTGTTATACGCGCTATCCAAACCTGGCTGATAGAGGGGCCTCATTTTCTGCTGGGACGAGTGTGGAGATCGTTTTGCATCAAACAAGCTACGCCAAAGAAAATCTATAAAGATGACACTCTAAGACCTGAAACCATAACGATACTACAGGAGAGGATCTACTTGTTTGCGGAAGATGGAAATGACTTTATTCTTACCGAAGTGAAGCCATCCATCTCGCCTAAGCTCCAAACGACTACGTCGCATACAAAGATGAAACGAGAACACCTCTTGGAATGGCTTTTGCAGATCCAGCAGAACGAAAAAAACCGCAAACAGTCAGTGTACAAGCTTTTCTCGAGGATAGCACTAGGTGAGGCCATTCCGCGCTTCGTGACACTCGAAGCCTTAGATTAACGGTACCCAGGGCTTAGCCGTACTCGTCCGACCGCAGTACTTCAGCCTCATCAGATTCGCCATCGTGACGAGGATATTCTATCTCCAACCGGAAAGGTGATGAACGATGGGATAGCCCGAATGTCAACCGCGCTAGCACGCAAAATTCGCGATATCCTGGGACTGGACGACATCCCGGCTGGCTACCAAGGTCGTTTTGGCAGTGCCAAGGGCTTTTGGCTTCGAGATGCTGAGGACGTCAGTGACGAGATCTGGATAGAGACGAATCCATCACAGAGAAAGTGGGTGTGCGACTTTATAGAGGAGGATCACCGAACGTTCGAAGTCCGCAATGCATCCAAGGAACTCAAATCTGCGACCTTGAATCTGCAGCTGCTTCCTATTCTCGAAGACAGAGCAATAAATCGATTAGGGATGAAGGAGAAAGTGGGCCAGTTCATGAAGGATAGTCTCCAATCAGAGATGGAATCTATGAAGGAGGCAATGCAGGATCCTGCACACTTTAAACTATGGGTGCATGAGAATGCCGCTCCACAGCGCCGCCAAGACCGTGTCAGACTTGGGCATGTACCGTGGAGCTGTGGTCTTCCAACTAGCAGAGAAGATCAGATGGAGCTGCTCCTATCCCAGGGCTTCGATCCAACGAAACTTGAGTTCTTGCGGAAAATTGCTTACGATCTGCGGAAAGATAAATGCGAAGAGCTCCAGACACGGTTGAATGTCAAAGTCGGACGATCCACGTATGCTTACATGGTAGTCGATTTCAGTGGCGTTTTGGCGGAAGATGAGGTTCACTTGGGCTTTTCTTCGAAATTTACAGACGAGCAGTCTGGTTTCTCCGAAACTTTCCTCCATGGCATGGATGTGCTCGTCGCGCGAACGCCAGCGCATTACCCAAGCGACATTCAGCGAGTCAAGGCCGTGTTCAAACCAGAGCTTGGTTCGCTAAAAAACGTCATCATATTCCCAACCAAGGGAAACATTCCATTGGCAGACAAGCTCTCAGGCGGCGACTATGACGGTGATATTGCATGGGTCTGTTGGGAGCCTGGGATTGTGAATAACTTCACGAACGCGCCGCCTCCCGACGTACCAGACTTATTCGGCCGCGGTGTTTTGGGTAAAGTATCCGATACCTACGAACATCTTTCTCGATCTTGTGGCTCGAAAGATGTTACCACAGAATTCATTGATCGATCGTTTCGTTTCAACATGGAGCCGAGTCTGCTCGGTATTTGCACAAATTATAAAGAGAAACTCTGTTATTCCAGGAACTCTGTCCGAGATCAACACGCTATATTTATGAGTACTCTGATCAGCAACCTCGTTGACCGCGCGAAGCAAGGCATCGTCTTTTCGGAACAGGATTGGGACAAGCAGCGGAAGATTCTCAACGCCGAGCAAGGAGATGCTCAATGTGCCAAGAAAGGACTTGACCCACCCCAACCCCAATACAAACAAGACAACTGGCGTGGAACTGGGCCACCAACTCACATTATTGACTATGTCAAGTTTGTTGCGGGCAAGCCGACAGTCGAGCGTGAGTTGGAAAGACTCAAACGTTATCTTGGGCAAGGCGAACATTTCGATAAGGACCTCGTTAAGTTCTTTGAATACTATGAGAAATACAAGCGGCCGTACGAGTTGCGCAAGAAAGAAGAAGAGGCAGGCAAGTTCAAGAAAAGCACGTGGGAGACAGTCTTGGACGAACTTCAGAAGGACATACATGATCTGGCTGTGGAATGGAGAAACTCTCACGACAGCTTCGAAGTGAAACGTGAGAACACGTATGACAAGTGGCGAAACATCAGGCCCACGAGTAAAGTCAACTCGAAGACGGTGCAGTCCCTCTGCGAAGAGACTTTGGTGAAAGTCGGCCTATCCCAATGGGACCTTCTCAAGGCCTCTTACTTGTTCAAATTGTATTTCAACAAAAGCCCAAGTCTTCCCTGGTATGTGGCCGGTTATCAGCTCGCGTATATCAAAGCGATCGCTGTCAGCCGAGCAAGGGGTGCGCCGCCGGTGCTCCTAACTCCAGAGATGTATGCTGGCGTGCGTCCAGACGCCAAATTCGTGCGCGCCGCAGCCGCGCTGAAGGATGGCCACCGTTTAGAGCAGCCTGGTGAGGACCTCGTGGGTGCCGAAGGCTTGAGTGACCAGGATGAATAGGGCACGTTTGAAGTCTTGTGGGCTGGCAGCCCCCACACTAACTGGTATATCAAGAGATATGCTTTACGGAATGCCCAAACGGGCAACGGAGAGAGGAGATGTCAACAACTGCTGGTTACGCTAGTTGAAGCCAAAAGTACTTGTATACTACGTTTGAGGATCTACCTACCCTAGGTAGGTAGTGTTTGTCTAGCAGGCGCTGGATTCTTTCTGTTCGAATACCCTGTCGGTAAGACTCTATTTTGAAAGAGGCGGAAAGGCGAGTGTAAAGATATCTATCACAGGTCGTTCAATTTAGTGAGCATAACAAGAGTTCCAGGGGTAAAGTTCCGGCTGCCATGTGCACGCTTTGCTGCGCTATCACACCCTCCCGTCTGGCGACTCCTGTCCTATCGCCCTTATTTCCAGATGTTCACATCGAGTTCCTATCCCAGCCACTGACCTATATTGTACAGTTCTTTCGCCTAGCACAGTTTCTCAATGGCTAAATATTGTCTTGACTATGAGCGTAATATATGCAGTTACTGTCTATAAGCGCGCTGGCAGTGTTGGATGGGACGGCAGTCTGCACACCTTGTCGCCATAACCGTCAGCGCCGTCTGATGCCCAAGAAAGCTCTGACACGGGAGAGACAGACGTTGGCACCCAAGGCTGCGAACGGTGATCTTTGTCTCACGCCCGCTACGATTGATTTTTCTATCTCCCCCTTCCGTCCTCCATTTTCACGCGCCCGTGGTGTTTGCTTTTTTTAATTCGCATGCTCATGGGCGAATGTTACGCCGAGGTGTAACAATGGTCAGTATGGTCTCATGCGATGTGGCGCCCACCCACCCATTGGGCAGTTATCATGTCTCTCTAATACGAGTTGATGGCATCGTGATGATTCGCGAAACACGATGGGGTCGGTTCGTCGATGTTCGATTGGGCTATTATCGGGTAGATCCGATCCACTGCAGGAGTGACAGGTCGGTGAATACGAATGCCAAGACGAGACGCTGTGTGGTGGTGGTGGTGCATAGTATGATAGGTAAGCATAGCATAGCATGTTTGTCTATCATATGCCTACCTAAGGTAGTAGATACCTAACCTAGCTGATGAAATCCAGATCTCCCTTTTAAATAGGGCAATGATGAGTGCCTGAGTGTCTCGTACTTCTACGATAATAATCGCTGTGTCTTGCTACACTATTACCTACCTACACATAGTGAAGTTTACTTTGCAAAGAAATCATCAGACAACGGGGGCTGCTGCGTGTTGAAGACAACATACATACCTTAGTAACCCGGTATAAATGCTCCTAGACTTAATAAATAAATATCAACATGGTGGCGTCTACGTGCAGAGGGTAGGTAACATTACATGCCAGAATACCTACCTACATGTAGGTACCAACACCTATCGGAACAAAATGTCCAATGCGCATGCATCACTTCGTAACCCTGTCAGCTTCTATTGATTCGATTATTGATTTCAGTTTTTCATTCAGATGATGACCTGCCTTCTAATGAGGTACTTACTTACTACTTAAGGTATCAAGGTTAGCTTCTCATCGCCCTACAACGTCATTAGTACTACTGTGCCTGCCAGAACCACCGAATCTTATTGTAAGCTCAATGGAAACCAACATGCCTCAGCGCCTAAGGGCGGATAAATCAGAAGACAATAGCAGTCGGCCGTTTCCTTCTTGTTTTCTTGCTAAAAAGTGGTGTATACTATAAATAAATTTCTGTTTTCTGGTGCAGTGCCAGGTAGGTAAGAAGTAGGGGGGCAGGCAGGCAGGCAGGTTATATTAATGTTCGTCCACGCTGATTCTCGTCGACCACCAGCACCACCAGAGAACAAACAGTCCCTACCTACGTTACTTAGTACTTACTTGACTCATATTCCCATCAGTACGGAAAGGCCAATTCTGAGTCATAATAAACTCGCTTCCTGTTCTCGCAGATACCTAAATAAAACATACCCTCAGATCGCCAGCCATGCACCCCATCTCAACTTTCACCACACTCCTGCTGGGCATAGCCATGTCGGCGCCCACAACGGTGCAGGGAACATATTTCAAATGCGACTCCTCCAAGGTTTCAGGGTTCTCGCCAAAGTGTTGCACCGACATCAACGGACAAGTCGGGATAAACTGTAAGTAGGATGTAGGATGCCTCACCTACCTACGCGATCATTCTCGCATTTCGCGGGGTGCAGTCCGTCCGTACCAAGGGGGCGATGAATGGAAAGTGAAGTAAAGCAAATCACTCTTAAAAGCAGCCAGGCAGTCAATCAATCAGTCAGTCAGTTAGTGAGTCAGTCATTCTCACACCAAGCCACAGGTATCGGCGCCCACATACTCGGCGCGACGAATCCCACCTACGAGTGTAATTTATTCGTGTATAACATCACGGGGTGCTGTCAAACTACCGTACGTCTTTCTTGTCCTCCCTTTTTTTTTCCCCTCCGCCCCTCTCCTGCTAGCTGGCTAGTAGATCGCATCACGGACAATGCGGCTAACCGTCGGCGGTCCACGACCGACTGCACGACCAGGGCTACAAGAACCCGTCCACGAACGTGACTCTCGACCTCTGCGCCATGACGGTTGATTATATCTAAGTTCGACTAGTCGAGGCGAGAGACTCAAATTGTAACCCGGGTTGGGAGGTCTATTACGCAGTGACTAGGTGACGAGACAGCTTGCATCACGAATGCGCGCTCTACTTAAGTATACTGCAGTCAGCATAGCAGTATATATGCAGCAGCACAAGTTGGTGTCCAAGGGGTGGTATGGCAGCACTCAGTGTGATTGTCAAGCACGCAAGGGGATAAAAAATAAGGCTTTTTTCTTTTATTAGACGCGTGTATGTGTCCCGGGGTACAGTTTGTGTATCAACGCCCCGTGCTGACAGCAGACTGGGCAACGTTATGATGGGATGGAAAAACCTGGTAACACCTACCTCATTGCTTACTTATTTACTTAACCTAAGTACCTATTAGAGACGGGAGCTTCCGTTCACAGCATCATCATCAGACATCTGTGATTGAATACTAGCCGACCTACGGTAGCTAAGGTACACTAGTAACCGAAGTGTCGTCTTGTTGATGTCAATTGTGATAATCAATCCAAGTATTCTGGAGTTGGAAAAGTGCAGCTTTACAACAATATTTTATTACTATTCATATAACTGTTAATTGCCTGATGATTAGCTCTTCAATAAGCGATCTATAGGCTCAGGGATAAGCCTTCGCTCAGCGTTATCCCGCAGCGTCATCCCATCGATGCTCCATTCTAGTATCGATATGTAGACCGCAAACCTCGGTATGTGAACGGTGCCTAGGAGGCGCCCCTCTGTGCCGCAATACCGTCAGATACCTTACCTAAGAAGCCCAACCGCAACCAATTACTTACTTGATCACGCCTCAGAACTAAGCGTCATACCCGCAAACTCGCCGGTCCAGCCCCCCTTTCCGAGCGTCGTAATGGGCGCCTCGATCGCAATGGGCGCCCACACGAGGGACTGGCCATTGATACCCAGCACAGCCAGGAATTCCTCCTCCGCCGCCGCCTTACCATCACGCCCCACGGCCGCGGCCTCCTGCATCGCATCGCGGTACCCAACTCTCTTTACGCTCGCAAAGGTCCTCTCGCCGCGACCGAGAATGCTCAGATCCACCCACGTATTCAGCGGCACCGTCGAGTTCAGGCGGTAGTAGTTCCCGCCTGCGAGAAGCGTGATATTGGGTGTGAGCATGAGCGTCGAGTCGAGGCCAGAAATGATGGTGGTCGCGTCCGGCATCCGCCCCAGATCGCTCACGTACAGCCGCATCGTGAGGGCGTAATCCCTCCCTTTAGACCGCAGCGGGGTCACCAGTGCGCAGTCCGGCGTGACGCGGATCCCGCCGTTCGACTTGCTGCGCTTGCAGTTTGTCACCGCGTCGTAACCGTTGCCCGAGCGATCCGGCACCCTCGTGCCCTGCGGCCCAGCAGTCCAGGACCCGACGTCGTAGCGGAGGATGACGGGAGTCTTGGACGGTATCCGGCGCTCCAGGTCGTGGCCCGGGACGGCGGGCTGCAGGATCGAGAAGGCGGTAGCAAATTCTTCCGTGAGCAGATCCCCGCCCCATTGCTTATCCGCCAGCGCGGGGATGCCGTCGCGCCACGCGTAGTACGCTTCGGAGTAGGTCGTGGCGTTCGCGCCGTAGTCGTTCCACAAGGGCGCGATGGCGCCTAGGACGAGCCCGTCCGAGCGCGCGGGGTTGTTCGTCGCGTTTTTCGTGTCGAAGACGTGCGGCTGCCACCGGCCGCCCGTTGCCGGGTCTCCGTTGAAGGTCTTGGCGATGTTCACCTTCTGCGGGTAGCTTCCCGACCACTTGTTCACGACGTAGAACGTGTCGTCCGAGTTCACGACCGAGTAGTTGTTTCGGATGTAGTCGAATAGGGGGTTGTCTTCGAAGAACTCCCCTAGATCCTCGTGTCAGTGTCGTGACGAACCTTCGAAGGGGCAGAAGCGTAAATATGCACAAGGGAATCTCGTCGCAACACCAGAGAATTCGCATAAACTTACAATGCTGAACGGTGACATCTTTGCGGATATTATCATAATCCGGCTTAGGCGGGAATGTGCCCCAGATACGGATAGCCTTGGAACCATTCTGGCGTATGAATTCGGCCATCTCATTCACGAAATAGTTGTACTCGGCGACCTCGCCAGTATATTCATCGGCACCGATATGTACGGTCTTCGAGTCGAACCAGTCGAGGAAGGTGCCCCAGATGGTCTTCATCGTCGGAATCGTGTCGGGATGCGAGATATTCAACTGCGACAGGTCCGTACTCAGTCCCAGTTCCGGCTTCCACTGCACAATGGGAAGCGCGTGGCCCGGGGCCTCGATCTCGGGAATGATGGTGACGCCCCGCGCCGCGCACGACCGCTGCATGAATTTGAAATCGTCTCTCGTGTACGACTCATTTCTGAATCTGTTCAGGCCCTTGACTCCTTCCGCCTCCGACCACAGCCGGAAGCGGGCGTATAGGCTCAGGGACTGCTCTCTGGAGTATATCTTGTAATTATTGGACAGGTTGTCGCTGAGATGCAGCTGGAGAGTATTGTGCTTAAAGAAGCTCATGTACGCGCACAGGTCGGTGACGAACTGGCATCAGGAGCAGGGGCAAGTCACATCAGCATGACGAACGCCATGTTATCTCCGACGTCGTGTTCTTGGCGTAGGGGTAGGAGAGGAGAGAGAGGAAAGGAGGAAGGGTGAAGGAGACGAGGTTTCGGCTTACCTGGCGAGGGTAGTAATGGCGCGCAGCATCCAGCATCATTCCTCGTAACTTCCATCCCGGGACATCCACAGACTTCCCAAGGGGCAATTTTCCTTCGGAAAGGAGAGCCAGCTGGAGAAGCGAACGAGTACCCCACCACACGCCCAGCGGCGAGGCGCCACGAATGGTGACTCCCGAGCCCGTCACCTCCAAAACATAGGCCTCGGGAGACGCCTCGCCGCTGACATACTTGTAGTGTGCGTCTTCCTGGATGGTGAGGAACACGCTATGCGGTTGGGGCTTCGACGCCTCGACTGTGCGGATATTATGAAGCCCCCGGATGCTGACAAGATCGTCGGAAAACACACCAGCAAACTCGCGCAGGCTTGGTGGAATCAGAGTCTCGCCGGACTTATCTACCCACTTCGCATACGCCTCATCGACAACGATGGACCTGATGGCGGAGATGTCGTAGGTCCCACGATGCTCCGAGGCATGGAAGGGAATCGTCGGTATGCCTATCACTCTAGACCCTACCAACACAGACGAGGACACTCCAGCTAGTCGGTTGTAAGTCAGTGCCTAACATGATAATGCGAGCTAGGAATGAATGAATGGATGGATGGATGAGATGAGATGAGATGGGGCTCACAGTAGAGGGTTGCCAGCCATAGGAAGCAAGCGAATGAAAACAAAGCCATGATACCGGCATATGGTATATAGTTATTTCAAAGATATACGTGTAAGTCGTGATCGAGGAGCTTTATCGAGGAGCTCTCTCAAGGCGTGCGTTCACCTCGGTTCGTAAAAGTATTGGATCGCCATCATGTCGAGCATATTGGGGGTTTTATGTCTTTACCTCATCTCGGCATATCTATGTGCATCTTCTCTGCATCCCCTCTGCATCTCCTCTGCAGATCTCCGAATGCCAGTTGTGCAATGAGTCTGAGGTGGTACTGTGATAAACTCGCAGACTTCCTTATTCGTACACCAACCATCTTTAGTTGGCCCCAGTGACAGCATAGTGTAGTATTTCTCCTTACCTGACCTCTCCTGCAGCCAATTGAGTCTCCCGGATTATGATCACCGAGAAGCCCGCACCCGATTATGCCGGCACCCGAGATATCTTGCTGAATAAGTAAACAGTACGTTCCAAGTAGGTAACCGACCAGAGGTTGACTTGACAATGAAAACTGTCACTTTTGAGGCCAAGGTAAGGTAGACAGGCTGTAAGGTAATTGGGTATACTCTATCGATAAGACCATCCATCCCCCTTCAGACATGTACATACGACAGAGTAGAGGGGCACAAGTATGAGTACAGGTACTTCATAGCGGGGTCAGTTGTGTAATTTATTTTCCTAAACTTAAGACTCACACGCCCTCGTACTGATGATTCATAAATAATCATGTTAGGTCATAGTCGAGGTGACTCAACAACATAACGCCACTCACGAGTTCTCTACGGACAGCATCATCCTCTTCTCTGCGTATAATAAACTTGATATACGACCCTATTTCATCTTGTTCGACTCAGAGCTTCTTCCGAACAAGAACCAGAACAAGACCTACCTCAGCCAGAACTAGAACGAGATCGAGAAAATAAAAGGCATTTCCACAAAGCAAATTTACCGACCAACATTCCCATTGATCTATATACCTGTCATATTCGTCATATTCGTCATATGATGGAGCCCACAACGTCTCCTGCGGCTCCTCACGAACCACCCCATGTCTACACAAACAACAACGGCTACGATGCCTCGGTAGAACAAGAGATACCACGCACCCTCGCCACCGCTTCCTCCGATGCGATACCAGCCGCGGCCGACGTAGTAGAAGACTCCGACCTCGACGACATCTTCGGCGACAATGAGGACGACGACGACGGCCTCGGCCCTGACGGCGAGCCCGATCTCTCGCGGAACTACAACCGGCAACGGCCTCTCCATTCGAACCAGCAGAAGCCCGCCGCCAACACCTTCAACAGCATCGACGACCAGATCTCGGCCCTCTCCAAGCACGCCTCCAAGATCCGCCTCGACGATGTCAAGGACGGCCAGGCGAGGGACAAGGACAAGGCAGACCGCGCCACGAGCGAGCAGGTCCTGGACCAGCGGACACGCATGATCCTCTACCAGATGATCAACCGGGGCGTCGTCGGCGAAGTCCACGGCGCCATCAGCACCGGCAAGGAGGCCAACGTCTACGGCGCCGTGGCCTTCGCCGACGACCTCTCCACGACCCACCGCGCCGTCAAGGTCTACAAGACGGCCATCCTGAGCTTCAAGGACCGCGAGAGGTACATCACCGGCGAGCATCGCTTCAAGTCCGGCGCCGACAAGGGCAACCACCGCAAGATGGTGAAGCTGTGGGCCGAGAAGGAGTTCCGCAACCTGCGTCGCATCCACGCCGCCGGCATCGCCTGCCCCGAGCCCATCCAGCTGAAGCTGCACGTGCTGGTCATGGGCTTCCTGGGCGACAAGAGGGGGTGGGCGTACCCCCGTCTCCGCGACGCCAACATCCCCGCCGACGACGCCGAACAGATCTGGAGGGCCCTGTACATTCAGCTGCTGGGCATCATGCGACGCCTGTACCAGGTCTGCAAGCTCGTCCACGCCGATCTGAGCGAGTACAACATCCTCTATCACGACAAGCAACTCTACATCATAGACGTGTCTCAGAGCGTCGAGCACGACCACCCCAGATCCCTCGAATTTCTGCGCATGGACATCAAGAATACCGGTGACTTCTTCCGAAGGCAAGGCGTGGACACCCTAGCCGACCGAGTCGTCTTCGATTTCATCATTGCGCCCAAAGGTCCCGTGGAGGAGCCTGGTTTGAGCGAGTCTATCGAGCAGCTATACGTGTCACGCGCGGAATCAGCAACGGACGACAAGGCCGTGGCCGAACAGGAAGTCGATAATGAAGTCTTCAGGCAGCAGTACATTCCCCAGACCCTCGAACAAGTCTATGACATCGAGAAAGACGCCGAGAGGATCGGGCATGGCGAAGGCGACAAATTAGTATATCGAAATTTGTTGGCCGACCAGGTCGTTCTACCCAACGCTGCCAATGGCCGGGTTGCCGAGGAAGATCAGTCAGATGACGGCGCCGCTCTTGACAGTGGAGCCGAGAGCGACGATGAGAGTGACGAGGACAGCGACGACGACGAAAGTAGATTCTCCAAGGGCCCACCTAGGGGCAAGCGTTTTGAGGATAAGGACGAGAAAAAGGTTAGTGCTGAAAGGATCACCACCCCTGACTCTCTTTTAATATTCCCCACTCTCATTTCGTCCTCCTTCCCTCTTCCTTCTTCATCTTAGAAAACCCCCGTGGCTGACCGATACACAGCTACGCAAACAAGCTACCAAGGACGCGAAAAGCGAGAAACGGAAAGAAAAGATGCCGAAACATTTAAAGAAACGCCTAGTAGCTACATCTTCAAGAAAAAAGAAATAGATTTAAGCGCGCCGCTCCGGCATTGCTATTCGTTAAACATCTCCTGCCAGCCCCTAGCCCACGTGCAACAACAACAACAGGCTTAGTCAAGACTCAACCTGTATTGGATCCAGCATGTCTATTGAGTGAATGCCAAACCATGTGCTAACAGTTAGATATTCGCTGCGTGAGACGAACCGAGCTTTGTGAGCTCTTATCGTCGGATGCCATGGGGATGCAGCAAGAAGACGACGACGCTCTGCTACGCACAGTGTCAAATATCTCTTGAGTTGGCGTACCAAAACAATCGGATGATGAAAGCCAATGACGCGGTCACCAAATCTTCCCTCCGTGTTTTCACCTTCTCGTGATAACCGTGGCGATGATTTGGCTTGGCCGCGGCCCGATTCTACCCTCAACGGGTAGCATGAGGATCAAAGAGAGCCCTGACGATTGTACACACTCAATGGCGCTGCGCAATATCATGTGGCGAAGAAAGGTTTGATTTCTGCTTCAGCCTTCAGACGTAGGCATCTCTTTATGGGTGCCGACGGGGCTCAGTGCTTTCAGAGTGGAATAATAAGGCCTAACACGTATTGATATACACCTACTTGATCAAACTATTGTGCAGGTGTTATATCTATATTGGATTCGTATAATCGATGACCAGTGTAGTTCAAGTTTTGACCGCTGAGAATGTATACTACCTGGCCCTTGCGGTGATCAAGTTGTTTCTCGGTGGTTAGAAGGACCGTAATGTGACGCCTAGGCTCCGAATTGCATTGAAACAAAGAAGATCCTACCCCGCTTGTTTAGCTCTCCAGATCGGGGGGTGAAGATGGGGATCGCCAAAAGATTGACCGCTCCACCACCTCCCATCTTGATAAGCCACGAACTCAGCGGCTGCCTGTCTCATAATGCGTCTCGCCCCACCCCTTCACAAGACTCGGCCTACGTGAATTTCATCGACATGAAAGCCGAGGCCGTCGCCATAGAGACAGGATACGTGGGCAGCCTAACGCCAGACCAGGAGAAGAAACTACAACAGCTGTGGAGTCTACTCCTAAACGCCTTCGACTCTGAATCTGATGCTGCCGAGCATGAGGAGGCTCATCCGCAAGATCCAGGAGCGGCTGGGTCGCAGGAGCGCGGACCGCCGTCGGATCACGAAGTGGACCTGGTCAAGCGTTCCATGAACCAAGAACAAAAACCACTGGCCGACGACGATGACAAGCTCGTGCTCAGGCGGACGTGGCTGAGCATGTTGAAGCAGGAGAACCCCGACGCGCTCCTGCTGCGCTTCCTGCGCGCCCGGAAGTGGGACGTCGTCCAGGCCTTCTCCATGCTCCGCCGAGCACTCGCATGGCGCTGCAAAGAGGTCCGCGTGGACGAAGACGTGCTCCCAAAGGGCGAGGCCTGGTGCCGGGGAAAGGAGAAGACGGGCAGCACGAGCACGGCCAAGGAGAAGAAAGACGCCCACGACTACCTGGAGCAGCTCAGGCGAGGCAAGGTCTATCTCCGCGGGGCCGACCGCCGCGGGCGACCTGTCGGCTACGTTCACGTCGCTGTGCATCGGCCGGGGGCGCAGAGCCAGGAGACGCTGGAGAAGCTCGTGGTGCAGACCATCGAGACGGCGCGCTGCCTGTTCACCACCGGGCCGGCGAACGAGTCGTTTTGCGTCGTCTTTGACCTGACGGATTTCTCCCTCTCGAACATGGTGCGGCCCCAAGAAAATACTCCTCTAATTTTCACGACTAACGCTCGTATGCCTTTGCTTTTGCCAGGAATGGCAGCCGGTCAGATTCATCCTCCAGGCCTTCGAGGCCAACTACCCGGAATGCCTGGGCAGTCTTCTCATCCACAACGCGCCGTGGGTCTTCTCGGGTGCGTTCACCTGCCGGTCCCCCCATATCACACACACATTCCAAGGAGATAGATAGGACTAAGACAAAAGGAAAATCCACAGGAATATGGAGGATAATCCGCGGCCTCCTCGACCCCGTGGTCGCCGCCAAGATAGACTTCACCCGCAGCCTCGACGAGCTGGAGAAGTACATCCCGAGAGAGAATATCATATCTAGGCTCGGAGGCGCAGACGACTGGGCCTACGCGTATCGGGAGCCGTCCGAGGACGAAGACGCCATCATGGCGCGGGGCGACGAGCGCGAGGAAATCATGGCCGAGCGCCGCGAGATTGCCGAGCGGTTCCTGGTCGCTACGCGGGCCTGGGTAAACCACGCGCAAACTAGCGATGGCGATGGCGAGCAAGCGCAGACACAGAGGCAGCTGCGCAACGAGGCGATCGAGGCGCTACGGGCGAATTACTGGCGACTCGACCCGTATATCCGCTCCCGGACGAATCTTGATCGCGCGGGCGTCATCGGACCTGACGGGTTGATCAGGCTGTACCCCGAGAGAGAAATTATCGCCCAACCCGGGAGGTTGTAAGAGAGCGAATGCTAACTCCAGGGACACGTCACGACCATCGTTACTCATTCATCAAGAAGGGGCTGCCATAGTAGACTGAAGGACATGGACTCCACAGCTTGACGGGGGCCCAAAAATGTTCTCTCTTCGAGACGACTTGACTGACTGACTGACTGACTGACTGACTGACAACCTACTTTATTCTCGATATAGTATGCTTCAGACGATGTATTTATTTATTGTCTCGTCTAGTCCTGCCTCTAGCCGGTAGCTCTTCCATCCCACCCATCCTATTCCTTCCCATTGCACAGACACCCATCCTCAAAACAGAAGGCAAAGCACAAAACCCATATTTATCGCGACCCCCTCCCCCCCTCTTCCTCCTCCTTATCTTGCATCATGCGAAACCGCGCCCAATCGATCTTGGAGCAGAGAAAAGCAGAGCAACTAGAGATAAAAGCACAGAGCAGAGCAGAGCGGGGCAGAGCAGAGCATATCTCAAAACTTGGACCAAGCGTACTTGAGGCCCTCCCATATCTCGATGCCGCTGGGCAGGATCTGCTCGGGCGGCAGCACGAACCCGTACCGCGTGTCCCGGAGCTCGATGCCCCAGCCGAACTGCGCCTTGCCGACGTCCGTCAGGTAGTCCCTGCCGTTCCCGCTGGATTGGTACAGCACCACTGCCCGCCGCAAGACGTCCAAGGGTTAGCAGGTGGATAGACCGAGTCAAGTACGATAATAATTCGGGGGAGAAAAGAAAGAGAGAGAGAAAGAAAAGTCAAGGGGAGAGAGAGAGAGAGAGAGAGAGATAGAAAGAGAGAGAGGGAAGAAAAAGAAGACTCACAGCACCCAGGTCCGTAATCAAAGGTCGTGTTGTACGGCTTCGCGATGGCGGCCGAGATGCCCTTGGCCAGCGCCGTCTGCTCGTCGAGGTTGGCGGGGAAGGCGGTGCAGGTGTAGCCGTACGAGAGCAGGATGACCTGCGAGTAGCTGTGCCAGTCGACGTAGAGCTTGATGCCGTGCAGGTCACGCAGGCGGCCGGCGAGGGCCGCGAGGGCTGCCGTCTCTGGCGTGTCGTGCGCCGCGAAGCCGCTGAAGGTCTCGGACGACGGGTTCGGCGACGACCCGTCGCCGCCCCAGCCCACCGACCAGTTGCGGTTGATATCAGTGCCTACGGCTGTCGTGTTGCTGCGCGTCTGCCGGTTCTTGCGCCAGAGGCGGTCCGTCGTCTGCGTGTAGACGAAACCTGTCGTTGTTTTTGATTGCATCGTCAGCTAGGGCTGGATAGATACGGGTATCGAGAGATCCATGAGGTTTGCTTTGGAGGAGATGACAATAAAGGGAAATGTGAAAAGGGGGGAATGGGGGGAAGGGGCGGATGTTGCGTCGACGACTCACCGTCTGGGTTCACGACGGGCAGGACGTAAAAGTCGTAGTTGTCCAGGACCTTCTGCACCAGCTTGTCCTTCTTGTTGTACCCGTCGATCAGTTGATAGAGGATATATTCGACGACCTGAGATGGGAGAAACAGCATAAGTTAGCGGATATTATCATACGCACTTCATCCAGCCAGCCAGCCGTTCACTCATGTCTCCTCCCCCCTTTCCAGCCGTGAGCCAGAACTTATATTCCACATTCCCCCTCATCACAATGTACGGATAAATAGAGAAATAAGCAAAGCGTACCTTGGAGGTAATCCACTCCCTAGCATGTACGTTGCCATTGAAGTAGATGGCCGGCTTCTTGTCCTTCCCGCTCTTCCCCCAGAGGTGGATCCCCTGCAGCGGCCGTCCCTCGAAGGAGGTACCGGCCACGAAGAGCTCCGAGTTCTTGGGGAACGCGGCCTGCAGGTTGGCCCAGTACTTCACGTGGTCCGCGTACGCGTGGTACGCGTCGAACCAGTCCAAGTCCGGGAGGGCGGCGCTCGCGTTTTCCTTGCCCTTGTTTTGATCCTTATTCTTATTCTTATTCTTGCCCTTCGCGCTCGCGCTCTCGGCAGCGAAGTCGGCGCCGAGATCGTGGCTCAGCACCGTAACTGTGCTCGTGCTGGCCTCGAAGGCCGCGATATCGTGCGGCGCGACGGCGAGGTCCACGGCCCAGACGCCGTCCCCGTCCCGCCGGCGCCGGAGTTCGATGCCGGCGAGGCCGAGACCGAGATCGAGATCATCACCGACGACGGACGCGTCGGGCACCGAGACGCGATAGACTTTATACCCGTCGTAGCTGACCTTGTTTCCGTTGCCGGCCGCCCTATCGACGATGGGCGTCGTCAGGCCCGGAGCCGCGAGGGCCAGGAGGAGGACAAGGGGTGACGGCGGCCTCATTTCTTATTATCTGTCGTCTTGTCTTCGTCTTCGTCTGACTTGTTATCCTGTTATACCTCAGCCAAGCAGCAGAGCGAGCCATCAACCATGCCTTTTATACCCCTAGTAATTCTCCCTCTCCACCACCTCCTCCTCCTCCCCCCTGCCCTCCCCTCTCCTCCTCTCCATACATATCTACCAGTCCAGTCCAGTCCAGTCCATAGACGGACAAATTTGATAGACAGACATACATACAGACAGCGTAGCATACGACGCAGGTCATGTTCCCCGCCGCGGTTGGCAAGAAATTCATTGGTCATTGGGCGAAGAAGTCGGATGAGGAATGACGAATGCGACAGCGCCATTTCGCCATCGAAGATTGCCGTCTTGGCTCCTTCCCGAAACTGCAGTCCAGTCCCAAGTCCCAAGTCCCAGTGACAGTCCCGGTCCAGCGAAGCGAGAGGAACGGTTACAACGATCACGACGTCAACGTCGTCCGCATCGCGTCAGTTCATTCAGTCGGGGCCGGCGCCGATGAGATGAGGTGACGGCGCCCCTGGGATATCGACATTTCCCCATCTTGCTCTTGGTCGCTTTGCTCTTCTCGTCGCGTCCGACTTCCATCCCCTCTTTCGAATCTTCGCTCCCTCAATTGGTCGCTCGTTTATGTATTCGACATTGCTATTGCTGTTATTCGTTCAGTCACGGAGCTCGATGAATTATCAGGTTGGTTTAGACTGGATCGGATTGTATTGCATAGTATAACTTCTTACACCCAATTGAATGAATGATTGATCTGATTTATCATGTTACTATTCAATTGACCATATCAACATGCATGAACAATAAGCAGGTATGTATGTATGTATGTATGTATGCAGTTCCATCCGTTCTCTGCGTCATTCAATCACCCCGCACCCCGACTTCGCTCGCGGTTCGCGATACTACTATACGAAGCATGGCGAGCCAGGCCCGAGTGGATCTCCGCATAGAGAGAGAATAACTGTCCAAAACCCCGGCCCAATCAGTCCAAATGACGTGCGTTCAGTCCAGGGTTACGTTCTATCTATCCAAGTAACTAAGTGCTAGGCATGCATGCCATGTCACACGTAGAGCGAGACAACATAGACGAATGAGTCTCTCCCTTTCCGTCTCTCTCTCCATTTTCCTTTTGTGTTGGTTTTCTAGTACCTTAGCACGTTCAGTCACCATAGCCAAATCATCAGGGGCTAACGTCAGGGTAAAAAAGCAAGCAACCAAGCCAGCAAGAGTTTCCAAGATTCAAAACTAAAGCCAAAAGAAAAAAAGAAAGTTTCATCCTCTATCCAGCTCTCTCTAGCCCGTCCGTCCGTCCAGTTCAAATCTAAGTCGAAGTCTAAGTCTAGCAAAGAACCAGCTGAGCTGAGCCGAGATGTCTCGAGCGCAACGAAAATCATGTAGAAATCACACACACACGAGACTGGGAACGGCCCCGGTGTGGTGCAGCGTAGTGTAGCGAGAGCTCTTCTATGCTAGGCCGACGACCTACACTATGCTCCGTCGGACTTTGGGCAGGTTCTTTCTAACCCCAATTCAAATTCCAATCCCAATCTTAAGGGAGTGGTGCGGCAGCGGCAAGGAAACGGACCACGAATGTAATGACCAAAAATGACATAATATTCGCTGAGCCAAGACAGGACCGGGCTGCTTTGTAAACCCTACGTCATTTCTCTGTATCCGTAATCAGGCCAAGAAATACAATACACAAGGTTGAATTGACTGGCGATGTGGCATATATCAATCATCCTTCGATAGCCTAAGCCTAAGCCTGCGTCTCCCTTTGCACTTATTTGTCTGCAAGGGGGGAAGAGGCGTCTGTCTGCCTGTCTGTCTACATGAGCCAAGAAACAGTGAACGCTGGTAGATAATGATATTCCGGTATCTGGACCTGTAGCCATTGTAGCTCTTATGCTTGTTCTTGTTGCACTTGTAGTTCTTATCCTTGTTGCACTTGTGGCTGCTGTTTCTGTTCCTGGACTAGGAGCCGCACCACCGTCTCTGTCATCTCGAGGACCAGACTCTCCACCTCGGTCTCGGACGCTTTGCACTCTCCGTTCGATGTTTCGCAGATGGCGTCTTTGCGCTCATGCGTAGCTGCATCCATGTCTTCATGCCGTCGCCGGTTTCTGGACGAGCTCTCTTCCTCACAAGGCTCTTCATTCTCCTCGTCTGCCTCCGCCTCTCCAGCCTCTTGGGCGTCTTCTAATCCGTCCAAGTCTTGGTCAAGTCTAAGTCTTCCGAACCGTATGTCCTCATGTTCTTGCCAGGCCTCGTCGAATGCCTCTTTGTCCCTCCCAAACTCCGCCCTCTCTCTCTCAAGACACTCTCTCGCCTTTAAGGCGGTCCACTCGAGCCGGGACAGGGGTGAGGGTTCCACGGGGTCGCCGGTGACGATATCTGTGGCTAGGGGGTCGTTGAAGGAGACGTTCCTCTCAAAAACGATGTCGCACTCGCTTTCGTCGTCGTCGTCGTCTTCGTCTTCGTCGTATTCTTCACAATCTTGTTGCCAATCGTTCTCGTCATCATCGCAAGCACCGTTCTTGTGGGTGACATGCTTTTGGCCGTTGTTGTCGCGACTACTACTATGGCGCTGACTGCTCTGCGGCCGTCTCGGTTTCTTCAAGATGCTCACGAGAACGATGTCGCCCCCACTATCGTCGTCGCTGTCGTCGTCGGCGTCGCTCCAGGCGCAGGTGGATGTGGTGGCCGAGTAGCGCGATGTGAGCGAGGAGATGGAGGAGCTGCGCGACAGCGGGTATGACTCAGAGGACTCGGCCGAGAAAGAGGGCGAGGGTGATGATTTGGATGCGTTGGCACGGGGAAATGCCGCCGGCGCGGACTCGTCATGTGTGATGTGCCAGGCTATCAACATGTTGGGCGGCGTTGAGGTCGACGATGGCGCTGCGCACGGGTTGGTGTCGGTCATGAATGTTTATCGTATACGTCTGGAGTTGATTACACGCGATGCGGTGCTGCTGTTTCAGTGGTGTGTACAATTGCGTGGCGAATGTACTTGACGAATGCATGTGTGCGTGTGTGTGAGTGTGTATTTGTTTGTTGTTGTAGCTCGTCCTACTAATCGTATGCTGCGGTTTGGTAGTGCGTTGTGGTGGTGTGGTGGTGTGGTGGTCGAGTAAAGGTGAGACGGATGGATGGTTTAGGTGGGATGGTTGGATGAAAGTGATCTGACAGTGCGATCCGCAGTTCGCAGTCTCTTCTCCTTCCTCTCCGTCTCGACGTGGATGCGGGATATATGTGGGTCTCTTCTTTCGCTTTCGCTCGTCTGACGTAATTCCGTCGAGTTAGTATTAGGTACCTCGGTACTTCGTAAAGTACCTACCTAGTCGCTCGACGCGGGGTTGTGGTATCCAAGGCCGCTGGAGTGGGAAGGGAAGGTGCAGGCAGTGCAAGTGTTGTTTCTGGAAGGTCCGGGGGGGCTACCTACGATCTGACTTAGGTACTGTAATCGACGCTCACTTGGTTAGGTCTGCCGTAGGTACAAGAGAAGAGGAAAAGAAGTGGTAAAACGCCTCGGACACCTTCAATGCCTTAAATATACAGATAAAGTAGCACTTACTGTAGGTATCTAGGCAACGAGTACCTTTGTGTGAAAGTTCAAAATAAAGACACTGACAAGAAGGTACCGGTAGCCCAAATGACCCAGGTAAAGTTCGGGAGACAATTCGGACGGAAAAAGATGAGCTGAACTGGGGAGAGTGTATTAGGTAAGTACCTCCTGGTGTAGAGTGTAAACGGGTGAAATGTGGAAACGGACGGGGAGGGCCCACAGGAAGTTATACCCCTCACAGTGTCCTTACAGTGAATCTAGCATTACACACTTTCAGAGACGGGCAGCAAAAGGTAAAACAAGCCGATTCAGCACTTAGGCCTCGATGCATCTGAGTCATGGAACCAACCAATAGCACACCTAGCACTAAAGGACTTTGCTCCTTCCTGTTATCCCTCTACTGCGACACTCGTCTTTGAGATATGTCATCCTCTTTACATAACTTCAGACACTGGAGTTGTTTGAAACCCATACACTCGCCATACCATGCTACCTACGTAGGAATATACTTTAATTACCATACCATACCAGACCATATCGTGACATACCTACTAAGCCCGTGTACACGCATTGCATAACAATAACATACCTCTTATACAGAGAACCCAAGAGTAGACAAATGAACCAACTCTGGAAATTAGGTATTGGGCTCATAGATTACCAAAGGCTAAACAAAGAAACAAATAGGCGCACAAGTGATATTTCGAGAGGTACACTACATGCAGGGGAAGCTGGGCATTTCTACCTGACTGACTAGCTGACTGGCTGGCTGACTGACTGACTGGTGACACGCCGAGGTGTTCTGCGCAGCGTAGCCGGGACAGGTAGAAAGTGATAGGTAGGTAGGTACTATATGCAGAAGTAGTTGAAATAGGTGCCGCAGTCGAGAGAGCTCAGCTCTCGCTCCCCTTCCCGTCAGCCTGACATGTGAGACACGCCAATCGTGGCATTTTGCTATCCATTATTCAATTATATACAGAATCTTCCCGGTATGCCGGATCGCTCCTCCATGTAGTTTACTGTCTGGCCACGGGCACCCCAGAGCCATCCATGTAAACTTGGGGGCAGGTGTCGAGTGACTAATCGTGTGAGAGTCTTCTCTTTCCTCATACCGGGCCCCCATCCAACTCTACACGGGATTAGGTGCTGTCACGCGCAAAGTGACGCAGAAACGTTGGTACTCGCCAACGGGCAAGCAAGAAGGCAGAAAGAATTATAAAGCTGTCAAGCAGGGAGGGCCCATCGTATACCGCATGTGACCATTGTTCGATGGTGTCTTCGACAAAAAGAATTGGGACAATGGCAATGGGGTGTGGTGTGGTGATGCTGGGTTACACAAATGAGAAGGTCGCATGGCTGTCGCGGAGACACAGCTGGTGACGAGAAAACTGTATAGGGGGTATCTGTCATGAGAAAGGGGGGGAAAGGGGGAAGGGGGCAAGGAAGGGGGGCCACCATGAGGTGGTCCGAGTCAGGAAGAAGCGGTCGCGTCATTAGCTTCTGCCGGCCTCGTGGCGCTGGTGTGCCTCTTGAAGAGCTATCCATCCGGGTTAGTAACCGCCTGACGAAACGAGACACGGTCATGACTTACTGCGTAGCACGTTTTGCTGTTCCACACGATCGCCGCAGGCGATCTGCAACGAGGACCCCTCCAGAAATTCCAACAACACGCTATTCGGCAATTCTTGAATCTCAACATCGGGGATATATGGCCTGCGGAAGTCGCCCAGGTGGAAGCGCTTGGTCCCCGCCGTGTCCTTCCCCTTCTTAGCCCCGCCTTGGATCGTGCTAAGGAAGAGGAAGCCTTGGGAATCGAGACACATGCTACGACGCTTCCACAGGAGGTTGTCTGGGAACTGGACATTGACGTCGCCCATAAACGCCACGATCGTCGGCGACGCCACTTGCTGCTTGGCAGGGGGGGCCTTCTCCAGCTGGTCCGCATCCTCTTCCTTCACCGTGGGCGAAATGCTCGCGCTGCCACTCTTACGGGCCCCGCCGAGTGAGCTGGACAGCCGCCGCATGAACCGGGCCGTACGGTTCTTGGGTTTCTTGTCCGTCAGGGACTTGTCATCCTCGGTAGAGCCGTTATCACTGACACGAGACGACGACCTTGTGGCGCCTGACAGCGAGGCATTGTCTCCTTCGTGATTAACAGAGGATCGACGACTCGAGGTAGAGAGGCGTCGAGCGAAGCCGGTCGTGGTGGGTTGAGCCGAGGGCGCCTGACTCGGAGATTTGAGGGGCGTAGACTTGGGAGATGCGGCTGCCAAATTTTCGGTCGACTTGTTACTCAGGGGTGTGTGCTCTTTGATGAAGCTCTTCATAAGACTCAGAGATGACCGTCGCCTGGCCTCCTTGTCGGGAACTTCGGGACTCGGATCATCTTCTTGTAGCGCCGAAACACCCGTCTTCGGGCGCTCCACCACTTGCGGTCGTTCGGCCAGAGCTTCCGTTTTCATGGATTGTGCTCTCTGCACGTCTACGAGCAGGGTGGACTGCCTGAAGTTGGCAGGCGTGGTATCACCAGCTTTCTTGGACACATTGGTCAAGTTCGCAAATGGTGAGGTTGCGCCGCGAATAATACGAGCCGTGACCTGGATGGACTCGGGTCGCCCGCGCGGTGCATTTTGCCTCTCAAACATGTTCAACTTGCTAGCTATCGAGCCGGATCTCTCCCGTGATGCGTTAGGCGCCTCAGGGGTGGGATCTTGTAAACCTTCAGTTGCGGGTGGAGGATGTGTAATGCTGGGCGGACGATCCACGACCGAGGACGGTTTCGATGGTGACCTTGATCCTTGCTTCCGGACAGCGAAGAAAGCAGACGATGGTGTCGTCGGTCTAGGTCGGTCGTCGTTTGGATTTCCGGATAGGGCCTCCAAAGCCTTGATACGCTGCGAGATGCTGGACCCGACGTTGCTCTTCTTCGATTGCACACTCGCGTTGGAGGGACTGCGAGTGAGGTTGCTTAGAAATGCGGCACCGCTTGATACGCTCCTGGCAGTGCTGCCTTGAGACACATCCAGGGGCATGAGAAGTGAGCCACGCATAGGGTTGGACGCAGCACGAGGTACACGCGGATCCTTTCTTGGGGGGCTGCCAGAGCTTGGGAAAACGGGAGTGATAGGTGACTTGGAAACGAGAATGGGCTTGGCCTCTTGCACGGTAGCGGTCTGCAATTCATCCATCAACGCATCGTCGTCCAAAGGGTCAGATGGTTCAATTTGGACGGTAGCCTTGACTGGTAGGTCGGTACGAATTGGCTCAACTGCGGCCTTCTGCCTAGGACGCTTCGGTGGAGAAGCCAGCAAGATTTCGGGGCCCGTTTTCGACGGTACTTCTGGTTTTGGACGTTCGTAGTGGGTAGGAGAAGGCCCGTTGACACTCTGACCGGAGGCCGGAAGGACAGGCTCTGGTGGAATAGCAATACCGTAAGTGGAAAATCTTGACTTAAGCACAGGCGTTGTCGCTGATTTTGGCGAAGTTGAGGTCTTGACCTTGTTGGACGCGAATTTGGACTGTGGGATTCCCAGCTGCCCTGGGGAGACGCTGCGGCTGCTCGCCGAACTGCCACCGGGCTGGTCACCAGTTTGAGGCAAAATGGCACGATCAGGAGTGGCTTTCTCGCCTTCTGGCTGTTCAGTTGATGGTTCGTTGGTCTGGACCTCAGCGAGACTCTTGCCTTGGTGCACTTCAGTCCTGGCGTGGGCACTAGGAGCGAAGTCCTCGGGTTGTATCAATTTTCTAGTTGTGGATTGTGAATTGTTTGGATCGCCCTTTGGAATCTGAGCAAATTCCTCGGTGTCTTTTGTGGGTTTGTCGTTTGCGACATCGGTACCTATAGTTTTAGACTGATGCGCTGGGTCTGTCGTGTTGTTTCTCTGGATCCCGGTCTGAAAGCCCGTCTCGCCCGCGGTTTCTGAAACTTTCGCTGCGTCATCTCTGGCATCATAGGTATCGTGGGCGGTTTCCTTGGAGGGCTGAATAGTCTCGTCGGTCAAATCAGACAAGGAAGATGCTTTCGTGGAGTTATCGATACACGTGGATGAGGTAGCGCCAGGGGAAGAAGGGTGTGAATCCAAGACAGCATCCCTTGACTGTGCTTCGGACTTCATTGCTAAGGAAATTGGCAAGCCACTAGGGGCGTTAGTACCGGTGCCGTCCGCTTGGACAAAGGGGGCTTTCTTCGGCTCCGCACTGTGCACAGCATCGCCAGCATTCTCCGCGGGTGGCTTGCCCTTGATTGGCGATAACAGCTCCGACTTGGCCTCCTGCATCTTTTTCTCCCTAAGTTTCATAGCCTTCATGAGGCGGGCCTTTTCAGGTGTTAACTTGCCTTCGCGTGCGGGCGTCATCGAGGGTGCCGTCGACTTGATGGATGCCCCGGAGCTGGTGGCAGGTCGTGGGGGCAATTGATCGTGGGCGGATTGCTCTGACAGCCCAGCCGCGGGTGCGGTAGCTGGGGGTGCATAGGCTATTTGTTCATCTTGTCCTTGCTCCTTCGATTTGCCCTTTCTTGAACCCTTAAAGAACTTGAAGCCTGCGGGGAGAGCGGCGATGGGACGGAAGTTTTCCGAGGCCGAGGGCCTCTTGTGAGCATCGATTGACGGTCGTGGACCGAGTTTGACCTTTTTCCCGGGGTTATAGGATCCGGAGCTGTATACATCGAGACGAGCCGACTGCGAAGAGAGACGGCGGCCGAAATCAGACTTGGTGGGAGACGCCGGTACATCAGCTCCGGTGAAGTCTGGGACGTTCTTGGTGGAAGCGAAGGCGGTTTCACCCGGGTTTGTGATTTGCCTGCGGTCTAGGACGACTGGCGGTTCGGACGACGAGCGCGAGGCGGGGGAATCCGAGTAGAGGGACGAGGTTGGCCGTGCCTCCTCCTTTACAACCGACTGTCGCTTTCTCTCCCTCTCTTCTTCCTCCTCTTCCTCAGCAATCTCATTCAGCCTTCGACGACGCAAAGAACTCGAAGACGAAGACGACGACCCCGAAGCGGCATGAAGAGAGCATGCCGCCGAAAGCTTGCTATCCTTCAAGCCCTTAGCGTCGCTAATCTCGAAGGTAGTATTATGAACGAATTGATCGCAGATGGCATTGAAATGGACTGCAGCACGAGCTAGAAACAAACAAAGCACATGGTCCGTTAGCCAACCTCTCCTTGTACCTCTTGGTAACTCATCTTTAAGCATTATAATGCCAGCCACACTGCTGAGGGCGCTATAGACGTACCTTGGACGAGCCTCGAACAGTCCTCAGGAGTGTACTTTATAATTACACTCCTCCGCCTATATCTCAGGAAGCCGTACAGAGGCGATGGCTCCTCATATCTAGCAATGGCGCTGCGGATCTCGGTGATGCCACCATTACCGCTGTCGAGGATATCGATCTCATCGCGACTCGCGTACTTCAAAATGAACCTGTGAAAGAACAGTGGGTTAGCGTATTGGAGAGATGGCAAGATGGCACGGCTTGTCCTGGAGAAGACTACGTCTATCGAGAGCCGGGCAAGAAACAGCCGAGGCAACTCTCTGGCTCTCATATGATTCCTTCCAACTGTCACACCAGACACCGGACACAAGGTAATAATCTAGAAATAGGAATCAAGAAGCGAGAGGATGCGAGGAGCCGGGGTATGTCTCACCAGCCACCAGGTTCGCCAATTGCAGCCTCGTGGGCCTCCTTAACCTTGATATCATCGAGCCCATTTAACGACATGCTGAGAGTAAAAGATGACCCTCGTTGGCGCGCGAGGGTCTAGACAATAAGAGAGAGAGAGAGAGAGAGAATAGAAGTGGATGAGCTATCACGATCGATCGAGACAATGCAGGGCACGCTTGGCAAGCAATGGCTGCTTCTAGGGACTGTCGAGAGAGTCGACGACTTGGTTTGCGATGCAGATACTGAGACGGTTCAGGGGTCCAAAGCTGATGGGCGACATTGGAGCCGGCACCATGGACGTGTTTCAGTGTTTCGGGTGTGTGCGCGTGTTCGTGTGAGTACGTGTGAATGTGCGTGTGCTCGTTTTCGTGCTAGATGGACTCGTGCTGGAAGGACGGATGCGTGGTGACGACCAGCGACACAGCTCTGAACCAACTGGGCAAAGTGACGTGACGTGATGGTACGTGACGTGACGTGAAGTGAAAAGACAAGGCCAGACGTGAATTCAATTGGAATCCAGTCGGCTGTATGTTGGCATATCCGTCTGCCTGTTTGGTCTTGGGTTAGATGTTGTGGCAAGTAAGTGAAGTAGGTAGATGCAATCCCGGATCTGCTGTCGAGACCAAAAAAAAAGGCGGGATCTTGATGGGCGGGCATAGACCAGGGGTCCTGTCTGGGTACAAAACACGCTGCAAAAAAAACTAGGTAGGTGGGCTAGGTATCTTTGGCGCCTTCCTTACCTTCAACAGATAGGGGTAGGTACTTGCCTACGTACACTTGGTTAGGTATAGGGGGTTTCTAGCGTCGCAACGTCGAGCTCTTGATTGGCCATGCTGGGTTGTGGAGAGCGATCGTGAGTGGGGTATCGAGAGTAACCAACCATTGCTCTCAGGGTTAGATAATCTCCTCCACATTAAGTTAGTTTTATACCGGCGCCATTGGAAACTGCAGTGTAACCCAGGTTGCATTTTCAATTTGGTACTTTATGTACACTTCAAGTTGTGTACTCAGTTCCTGTCTTGGGCACAGGCTGGACAAACAGCATGGCAGCCATGGTTTAAACTAGACCAGTCCTCTATAAAAACCACAATCAATATTGCAGGTAAGTATCACCTACAAATCAGATTGCCTCAGCTTAAAGCACCTAGGCACGTGCTCATACTTTGACGTTGAACAAACCCTCAGGTTTTAAGGAGATACCTGGTTGTTGGTGTAGGCAAGCAAACAAGTAGTAGGTACCTTACTGTGATAACATACAAAGTATTGTACATTGGTAAGAGGTAGCCTGTTCCTGCCAAGCCCTGCTGTACACCCGGACAATATCCACGCTATGTCAGGTACTGAAGTACCAAGTCTGTATAAGTGTAAGTGAGCCATGTCCAGGGTTTTCTTGGACACAGAACTTACACTACATTCACCGACTACCTAACCTATGACACGGATGACCAGAAGCTCGAACCAGTTATCCTGAAAACAGTGAACAAGGGGACACAATTATCTTTAGATTCTACCTGCCTATGCGCTTTGATTGCTCTGCTGTCTTTAAGATGACTTCGATTTAAATTCTAAATTAAGCTGGTCCCCCAGTCCAGTGAGACAGTTAAACAAGAACCGTTGCCACGTGCATGGAACAATGAACATTCGATATTAATCAAGTCTGTGTGAATCAAGGAATACCCAACTAGTTCAACTAGAAAAGAAAACAAGCCATGTGCCAATTTTTCTTCTTCTAAGTGACTAGGTATTAATTTACTCTGACTGGCTGACCGGCTGACCAAACAACAGGCCTATCAACATGCAACAACTCCGCATTAACCTCCTCTCCAGCTCCCCCCCTCCTTATTCTGGCTTCCACCTATGTGTAGGTAGGTAGTCCATCTTGACTGAAACATCTCCATCATTACCACGGTACAGAACTGTGACACAAAAAGTAAAGGCAGGATTTCTTTACTCTAGCATTACAAATTGCAGAGTACGGTGTTCTCTATACCAACATGTTCACCCATGTCTTGTATGCGCCTGGAGTATCTATTATAAGAGATATTTCACAAGACAGATTCATAACACTCCCCTTTTCTGTTTATAAAGAGCTGGCTGTTTCATGATCGCCTCTCTGCATAAAGTCCGAGTCCCCTGCAATGCAGAGTCCACTAGTTGAACAATCAGAGATGAGTAACGGCAATCTGATAAGATAGAGATGTCTTTGACCCTGATCCTGGCCATGATCCTGACCATGACGCTGACCCTAGAGCCTTATTTGTCCAACACCTCGCCTACGGACAACTAATGAAGTCTTTGGAAAGCAAAGAGAGGGGGGGGCATGATCTAACTAGAGTAATATACCTGCACCAAGTTTTGTTTGAGATCACCCGTTCATAACTAGGTAGTTTGCCTACCTACTTATTTACTTACATACCGCCATGTCCTTAAAAAACAAGAATAAGTAATCACACTATGCATGTATACTACCTAGGTGGTAGGTTAGGAACTTGAAAATAAGTAGCCATAGCTTGCCTCACCTCACCTCATCTCACCTCACCATACCAGCCCAAAGCCAGCAAGCTTCAACAGGACAAGATTGAAGTAGGAAAAAGAATACCAAGTCGTCCAAAACCATCCCTAATTCCAAGACGGGGGTTTCTCTAGTCACTAGGTAGCCAAGCCTGGCCTCAGCACAATTGTACATCTTCCATCTATCCAGCCATCCCACTTCCACCGTGTCAGGTAGGTAAAAAGTAAATAAGTAGGTAGGTAGATACTCTAGTCTACCTAGACTCTCGAGGCCCTCTCGTGTGTGTTTTACAGCACTGGCAAATAGCACCGGCGTGCCTGTGCCTTGGGCTCCTTTTCTTTTCTATTTTAGCAGAGGAATCATATCATCAGAGTCGATTTTGCTATCGCTTGCAACAAGGCTTGCTTGTGATAACCCTCCCCCCTTCCCACCCCCTAACGTACAAGCCCCCAATGCAATGCCCACGAGAGCAACTAGGTAACCTGCACGAACAGAGCGACGGCAATAGGAAAGAGAACGAGGAAGGGGCGTAAGAGAAGATCAGACGAGGGGGAAAGCAGGAAACAGAAGAGATAAAAGCGTCCAAGTTTAATTAATTACACATTTCCCTTTATTCTATCTTCCTCTCAACATACTTTGCCATATCATATATCATACCATACACACACACCCCACCACTATCTATCTTGACAATCACGGCAGCTCTCGTCGTTGTCGTCATTGTCATCGTCATCGTCATCGTCGACAATACATCCCGACAAATCAAGTATGGATAGACGGACGGACAGACAGACATACATACATATAGATAGACAGCAGGCAAGCACTGCAGAACGCCATGCGAATCGGACCACAAGAAATAAGCTACGATAAACACAAACAAACAAACGATCCTGAAACCCAAAGATTTGTCAAGACTACCTACGGAGGTACCTAGGTTTTTTGCCAGCTTCGCTCGACCAATCAGGCTGGTATATCATGATCACTCCACCCAGCTACTCATGACAGTTCCCATTTTCGACTCTCTCAATGTACAGAGCCCATATTCACGACGTGATTAAGATATCCCGTCTGAATTCGTCGTAGAAGTCTCCTGAGCTGGAACCGCATCTTCGACCACGACGTCATTGGGTTTGGATTTAGGCGCATCCGCTTTCTCCTCCTCGTTGACGGCACAGGCTGGTTCCTCCTCAACCGACTCCTTGATGACGGTGGGTTTAAATGTGTCATCCTCACCGATAGGCATGGGATCGCGTCCGCGGCCGCTGTTGCTCGCCGAGACCCCCACGGCCGGGGCATCGCCCTCGGCGATCTTCTGCTTGGTTGAGCTCACAATCTTTTCCGCCTCGCTCACCTTGCCGCTTTCACCCCTGCTATCCCCTTCCACACCGATCGGTCGGTCCTTGTTGCCCTGGTCCAGTAGGGCGGCTTTGTCGAATCGAATGATCATACATGACAAATTGTCGGTGCTGAACCGGGCTAGGGCATGGTCAACTAGAAGTTTGGAGGCGGCCACAGGGTCTGGCTTGTCGCGGATGAGATCGACTGCTTCTTGGTCGGAACAGACGTCCCAGAGCTGCGAGATGAAAGATTAGCCACCATATCAATGTGAAAACACATAAGGAATAAACACGATTTGACTTACCCCATCACAGGCGATAATGATGAATTCGTCCACCTCGGGTTGAATAACCGTTTCCGTGGTGTAGGGGTGGCCAGTGACGAGATCCTTCATGTATGTATCTCCAAGAGCTCTCGTCACGGCCAAGACACCGTTGACTCGATTGTTGAGTATCAGGCCTCCTGCGTTGGTAATGCGTTTCCCCTCATTCTCGTCACTTCCCTTGTGATCATAGGAGAGTCGCAAGGCCTTGCCGGCTCGGCACAGGATGATTCGTGCATCACCGACGTTGGCCGTGTAAAGAACGCGTTGCCGTGTGGCGATACCTTTTAATCGTGCGTGAGTTGACTCTGGGATGGCTATTGTGTTGCCGTCGTCCTCAGACTTACCGTCCCTCGGCTTTGAAGCCACGGCGGCAGCCGGAGCGATGGCCTGGGAGCCAATGGCAGAGCTCGAACTAGGAACCCTGTCCTCCCAACGCAGGACGGCGATGGCCGCGGTACAGCCGCTGTTTTTCAGGGGCAGCTTCTCCAACTGCGCGTCGACGCTGGTAAAAGTCTGGTCAAGTAGTTCCGGTATAGGCGTATTTGGGTTACGGCGAACAATGTCCTCGAGAACGAGGTGAAGCTTTTTGCCACACCAATCGGCAGCGAAAGTACCTGCGTGGCCATCAAAAATGGCGAAGTAGCCATTATCGGTCTCGATCATGTCTTGGGGCGTCTGGTCAGCAGCCTGAGCATCATTCGCATCAATCGTCGTTTTCAACTTTGCATTCTTGTCCGCGGAGTCCCCGGCCAATAGGGGGGCAGGTGTAGGCAAGAAGTTGTACAAGAAAGCATGCGTATCTTCCATGGTGCGCCGACACTTCTTGTTTCTGTCTTCCCACACGCCAACCCGAAACGTAGACCTCGGGCCGGGGAGTGATTCGCCTGCCGAGTTATTGTGCTGGCCTTGCGGCACGGCGAGTGCCTGGTCCTGCTTTCCTAGCTTCTGCAGGGGCGTGCGCGCGGTCGAGTCGCTAGTGGCCCGGCCGGTCTGGAAGTTGAGGGTATTCCTCGCGCTCGCTATGAGGCTGCTCGCCTTGCTTCCCACACCACTACTTCTGCGCTTCTTCTCGGCGGTCCCGCTATCCGAGTGGTGTCGGCCGGAAGGGCTACCATTTCCGCTGCGCTTCTCGCCACTGGCCGCCTGTTCGGCAACTTTGGGGAGGCCATCGGGGGACGGCGAGGAGGTCTTAGGGTTAGATGAAGGGGAATCAGATCTAGCGGTTGTATCCGTGGCGGAATTGTCGGATTTAGCGGGCGAGGAATTGGAGCCGCCACCAAACATCCTAGTCAGCAGGCCTCCGTGAGAGGAGAGACTGCGTCGTTTGTTTCCTGCCAGATTTTCGGAGAGGGAGCAGAATCGCAGAGACGCCAGGCAAGCAGAGCTCGTGAGACGTCGGGTGTCGAGGCGTGGGCGTGGACGTGGACGGATATGAGGGTCGTGGGGTGTATCAAATGTGAAACGAAGGAACAGGAGAGCGGGGTACAATTGTCTTCACGAGGACAAGGCGATGTGGGATCGATGAGGAGTAGCGAGCAATGAATGCCGATGATATTCGTGGGTGGGCCAAGACTTGGTTGTTGGGAAAGGTTCCCGCGCTTTTGTAGAAGCCAGCAAGACTAAGTGATCACAATGTCAGCCGCAAAACAAAGAGGAAGCGTAAAAACAAGGGCATGGAGACAAGCTGCCGGCAGAGGAGCGCCAAACGTTAGAGCGGCGGGGTTGAGAATGTGCAGACAGGCTAGTGTCGATGGACAAGAAAGAACTTGTAAGGCGATGATAAACTGACGGAAGCTAGGCAAACAAACCCGGCCGTGTCAACTGGAGGAGGTTATCTGTGTACTAATAAGGGGTGGTAGGGAGTAGTTTGTGCTGTTCTGTTCGGCTGGTGGCTGCATGGCCTTGGGGAATTTGGTGACGTAGGGAGACGGGACTGATGACAAGACAAGGATGGTGTTGATTCTGCTGTTCTCCGGAGCAGACTATATACATAATACAGGTAGTACTTAAGTTAGGTATGTCCACATGGGCAGATACCATATATGCTATACCATACATCTACCTCAACAAGCAGCGAAGACTGAATGAAAGATAGGCGGATGAGGAGGCGAGAGAGGATCGACGTCATGTAGCCAGCCCAACGTTATGAGGCACGTATTTACTTACAAGTGACAGATGAGAAGAGACAATAGATGAGCCCCAGCCGACTACCTTACCTAACGCGCGAGAGCTGGTGGTATTGCGCGGCTCGGCAACGTTGATCGTGTTGGCCGCTGCTTACCGGAGTTGTCGATGTCGTAGTTATAAAATGTAAGTATGTAGGTCTAAGTGAGGTAGGCAAGGCAGGCAGATAGTGAGTGGACCAAGTAAGGAACCAGAACAAAGGGATGGAGATGATAAATCGTGGGGTTGAGAGTTACTACCTACCACCTTACCCACTAGAAGTATGTAACTGATGAATGTCGAGACAAGACATGTAGTAGGTAGCGTGTACTTTATATGCAAAATTAAAATCCCATGTACATGTACTTTGGTGCTGTAAAGGGGTGTACCGTATACCGGTGTACTCAATTACATATTGGTACCTGATACAGAAACCGGGACGCGCACTCGTTGGAGTCGAGGTGGGGTGACTGATACCAGTCACCTACAGTGTCTCACTTGTAACCCCGACCGAGGAAGCCCGTTGGTTCAAGTAAACGCCAGCAACCTCGTGCTCGTGTAGGTGCGTAGAAGTGCGTTTGTTCTTAGGTATTATAGGCCACTAATATATCTACAGGTACATGATGTATGTAGGTGAGGTAGTTGGGTAAGTAGAGGTAGTGATCATGTGGTAAGGAAGAGACGTAGTGTAGTTTGACGAAAAGGATTCAATTTTAATATCAGGGCTGCCTACTGCTTACATTAGGTTAACCTAGTCGGTCACGTAGAAACACTCATACCTGGTTGCCTGAACCTATATCAACCCAAGCTTATAAGTCACCAACGAACAGCCAAAAAGAGTCTATGTGACAGGTAAGGCTTGAGTATGATCTACGTCAATGTACGATGGACGTTCGGTGATACGCAACTTCAAACCACAATATTCCGTTTCCCACTTGCCTAACTATCAGGTACGACAAGAATCGCAACAATCCCTTCCATCTCGCTTACATGTAAGTAAAGTGACTCACAACCATCAATAGCATAAGAGGACGTAGCTGAAGTAAGTGATTGATAGGTACCACTTAGTCTTTTGCGGCTCACTCACAAGCACGTGGCGCGTCCGGGATGCCCGGCACCTCGACCACGGACCACAAACCCGTACCATGAACCACATCATGTTTCGGGTGGTCAGATAGATGTACTTCGTACCTATAATCAAATCATAAAATTATGAGGAGGAAAGGAAAACACGCCAAGGGTGACTTGACCTTGTTTCATCGTTGCAGATCACAGCGTAAAAAACGAGAGCGCGCCGTCTGCCATCTGCGTTTCCGTACCACATGCGAGCTGGTTTCCGAAGGAATTATCTGCCCACATATTAGTTATCGGACATGTTTCAGGTAGGCATGTTTATATAAAGTACATGTCTTTTTGGCCACCCTGCTACCCTAGGTCGTCTTGCTACCATGTAGGTGTTAATTGGTTATGAGGGTACCTAAGTATGCAGGACAAGTTAAGGCAAGCAAATCATCAAATGAAAGACATCATAATGCAGGGTGGCATCCTACCTACCCCTCGCCTACTACTTGCCTTATCATCCTCCCAAGCATAAACACCAGGTATAAGTTTAAAACCTTACTTGCAATCTACTTGCTTACCACCTACCTGATTAAAAACACCAACCACCAAGCCTCACACACAGGACAGAAGTGAAAGACAAGAAGAAGCCATGTCCAAAACCGAGACCCTCACCCGGGCCCTCCCCACCACCACTACTACTACTGAACCCGGGCCCCTCCTAAGCCACGGCCTGCCGTTCGCGGCCGCGCTCCTCAAGCACCTCGACGTCACGTTCCACGCGACTCGGCCATACGTCATCGTGTCCGGTTCGCTAGCCCGCAACACCCCGTATTTCTCGGATCTCCGGCAGCAGCTCGGCGATGCGCTGGTCGGGTTCCGGCTGGGCTTGCGGTCGCACACGCTGTGGTCCGAGGTCCTCGAGGTCGTCGCCGACGTGAGGCGGTACGGCGCCGACTGCATCGTCACGCTTGGCGCTGGGAGTCTGACCGACGCTGCTAAGATCGTGTCTTATGTACGTGCTTTACCGTGCCATTTAATATTGAATGACTGAGTGACTGCTCATCCATCCGGCGCGTATCGGAGGCATGCGCAATCAAATCAAAGGCGACGCATGCCAACCGAATAATTGGTCGGTTAGATAGATGCAGTTAAATTCCTATTGCTAGATCTATGCAGTTTTCCCCCGACATCTCCTCATTGACACGCCGTGACTGACCGGCTACGCCAGGCCGTCGCCAATTCCGTTTCGACGGTCGACGAGCTAGCGGCTCTGACCGCTGACGTCACCAGCGCCCTCGAAGACGAGCGCCGAGCCGCGATCCGCCCCTCCGCGATCCCCATCATCTGCATCCCAACCACTCTGTCCGGTGGCGAGTACTCTTCGTTCGCAGGCGCGACCAACGATGCCGACGGCCGGAAGTACTGGTTCTCGGGCCCGTGGATGGCGGGCCCGGCGCTCGTGATCCTGGACCCGGAGCTCGCGACGACGACGCCAGATAGCGTGTGGTTGAGTTCTGGCGTCCGAGCGCTCGATCACTGTGTGGAGACGCTGTGTTCGCTGCAGAGTAACGACGCCGCCGACGAGACCGCCCGCCTAGGGCTAGAGAGGCTGATCCCAAGCCTGCTAAGGTGCAAGGAGAACCCGGCGGACGTCGACGCTCGGCTGCAGTGCTTCCTCGGCGCCCGGGATGCCATGGTTGCTGCGAGTTCCGGCGTGCCGTTGGGCGCGAGCCACGGTATCGGACATCAGCTGGGTCCCGCGGGCGTAGGACATGGCGAGACGAGCTGCATTCTGAACCCCGCCGTGTGCAAGTACAACTACGCAAAGAAGGCCAACGTGGCGAGACAGGACGCCGTCGTCGAGCTCCTGTGGCAAGATGCCCAAGCCTCTGCGCTTTTCGGTACGAAGGGCCTGAGGAAGGAGTCGGCGGATCTCGGCGATCTTATGGATGCCATTATTCGCGCACTCGGCCTGCCGCGGACACTGAAAGAGTTTAGCATCGGAGAGGAGAGGCTCGACGGAATCGCAGAGCATAGTCTGCTGGATAGGTGGGTAAAGACGAACCCGGCACCTCTGGACAAGGCCGGGGTGCTCGAAATCTTGAGAATGGTGCTTGAATGATTTGTATCGGCTGTATAGGTAGATGTAGCAGTAACACGAGCCGGGAACGAAGGCTCGTGACATGAACAATAGCGTCGCAGGCGGGGGGGAACTGATCCCCAGGTATCATCATACTATCATAGTCTCCAGACCAAGCCCGCTCCAAGCCCCAACATGAAAGCTTTCTTATGGGCGGGGATCCAGTCTTTGTGCAGTGACAGCCCTCACTTTCTTAGACTATCAAGGCGGGCTTGAAGATCGTCATCCGCAGAATCGCCGCCTCCGCTAGGACCACCAATCGCCTGAGCCACCCTATTCTCGGGGACCTTGTCGGAATGGAGACCCGTGGGCGTCTCGCCGAACTGCACGACGTGGTCAGAATACTTGTCCCGTTGTATGGTGCTCCGTGGCTACTCACGGCTTGGTTCAGGTCGACTCCGATCTCCTCCAGCACCTGCTCGACGACCTCGTCACCCTCTTCTTCCACGCCGACATCCATGGCGTCGTCGATGGCGTCGTCCATCATCTCCTGCCTCTGCTCCATTATGTCGTTCTCGCGCTCGAATTCCATGGCGATCCGTTGCAAGGCGGGGAGGTTCATGGTACGATTCATGCTTCCGAGGGCCATGGTGGCGCCCTTCATGGCCTGCATCATCTGCTCGTTTGTTCGATGCGTCTGCAAACGCGCCAGATTAGCGAAGTGGCGTGTTTAAGACCAGCGACCAGCTTACTTGAAGTCGTAAGGATATCTTCTGGAGGTTACTCTTGAGTCCGTAGAACTTCTCGATGTATCTATATGTGGCACAGAGAGCGGTCGGTCAGTCGGGCGCCTGCTATGATCATTTCCAGGCTGGATAGGGATGTATCGACGCTGACCTTCTCGTGCGCACGAGGTCCTTTGCTTGTATCTTGGCGGCGCCCAGCTGTCCCTTCTGGGCACTCTGTTTGATCTGGCTCACGAGCTGCTTCTCCTGTCTCTCCAGCTTGACCTTTTGTTGGTCGATCTCGCGGATTGCTTTATCGAGGAGGCGTTGGTTCTTGCGCAGACGCTCGGCTGGCGTCATCCGCTTGCCGAAAGCCCATTCTAAGATCTACGGTGCCGGCCATTGTCAGCAAATTATCTCGTCGGGAGCGTGGTCGACGATGATGAAGGGGCGGAAGTGTCCATTCTCACATTCATTGTTGTTTATGTGGTGATGTGGTGATGTGTTGATGTGACGAGATAGCGAGCTGACCGAAGTTGTCTGACCTGAACAGGAACGAGATGACCGAAGCGCGAATGATGTGGACGGATGATATGGAATGTGGGAGCCTGGAAAGCTTGGGGACGATATCCGTTGCCTTGTTGATGATGTAGGCGGTCTTTTTTGGTTTGGTTTCGGCGGCTATGGGGAGGAACACACCTACATGTACCTACCGAGTGTACCTACCTGTCTGCGCTATCTGCGCGGAGATACGGGGCACATATCACTACGCACTGTACACGGTACCTGACGCGAGGTACCTATCCGTACTTGAGATACCGCTAATTATCAGATAGAAGGCCCTAAAAGACAGCTGCACACCAACATGTACCTACTTACCTTAGTCCTTGTCCACATGTACACGTGTAGCTTCCATGGCAATTCAAGATGACATAAAGTGAGGTACCCATCGCCAATCATGAAATAGAGCTACAGGTAGTGTAGGTACTTCTAAAAGTATAAGTGACGATTAGGTAAGGTAGGGTTAGCCGATCCACGCAGATACACTACCATAGGTCTCCGCTCTTGCCGCCCAAGCGGGTTCCGTTCCCTCAGTGGAGGCAAATATATCGATCGATAACTCATCGGGTCACCGTCGTAATTTTTCTCGGGCCACTCTCCCACCCTCCTCGCGACAACATCCACCTTATCCACTACCACCACCTAACATCTACCCAGTAGTCAGCAATTGCTCTCACCTACGCCACCGCCCGCCCTTATCGAGCCCTGCCACGCCGGCCCTCCTCCCCACGGTTCATGGATCCCGACCTCGAGCATTGAGTATTCGCCACGATTGCCATGAACCAGGAATACTTCCCCCCCATGTCCAAGGGCAAGTCCGCTGCGAGGGCGGCGAGACAGAATAGCGACGACACGGCCGACGATGCCCCACGAGACCCTTTTGCACCCGTCACGCCACCGATGAACGGGTCCGCCGGTGGCCGCCCGGCCTATGCCACTGTTGGGAGCGGCTCGACCTCCTTCCATGCCGCGAGATTGCAGTCGATGCTCGACCGTGACTCGGGCTACGGCGGCAGCATCGCCGGTGATGAACCCGGCTCCTCTAGGCTGCCTCTGGGCTCGCCCCGAACCGATCCGAGCCTCGCCGGCGACACCATTCTCACACGTCAGTCCGGCAGTCCCGAGTTCGATCAGCGGACCCAAGTCACCGCCATCTCGCAGCTGTGGTACAATCAGCAACGAGTCGCTCTAGGTCGCGCCATCAACAGGGTCGTCGACCTTCTCCAGGGCCTCCAAGAGACAAATGCTACTTGGCCCGCTCACTACCCTTCCGTTCAACGTGGCGACGCACCTGCGTCCGAACGCCCGGGCCCGGGCCCTGGCTTACACCGGACATTCTCTGTCGCTGCCGAGCCTACACATGCGCCGTGGCCGCCACGTCGGTCCCTGACCGGCCTCTCCGACCACGAGTCTGCCGAGTCCAGCAAAGATGCCGAAAGCCCCACCAATACCCCAGAAGCCCCTCGATTAATAACACCCCAGATTGCACAGGAATTCTCTATTCTCAAACTCGATCTCAAGCTGGGGGCTCTGCACCAGTCCGAACTCGTCCACTCGCTGGAAAAGAGCTCTGTTGCCTCCTTACTGGACGGCAAGATTCGCACGAGCATCAAGCACCTGATATCACTACGAGAGCGAATTGATGACACCTCGAGCAAGGTTTTGATCACCGGAGATTTGAATGCTGGCAAATCAACCTTTTGCAATGCCCTCCTACGACGCAAGGTGTTACCCGAGGACCAACAGCCCTGTACAAGTATCTTCTGCGAGGTCCTAGATGCACGGGAAAATGGAGGCCTGGAGGAAGTTCATGCAGTACACATGGACACCATATATGACCGACACGACGAGTCCACCTACGATGTCTTCCCCCTCGCCAAACTCGAAGCGATCGTCCTCGACAACACTACCTACATGCAATGCAAAGTTTACGTCAAGGATGTTCGTACCGTGGACGAGTCGCTGCTCAACAACGGCGTGGTGGACATCGCCCTGATCGATGCCCCTGGTCTCAACTCGGACACGACCCAAACCACGGCCATCTTTGCTCGACAGGAAGAGATTGACGTAGTGGTCTTCGTCGTCTCTGCCGCTAACCACTTTACACAGTCGGCTAAGGAGTTTATTTGGGCAGCAGCAGCAGAGAAAGCATACATATTCATGGTTGTCAATGGGTTTGATATGATTCGTGACAAGGAGCGATGTCAGAAGATGATCCTGGACCAGATCTATGGTCTGAGTCCCCGCACATTCAAGGAATCCTCAGAATTGGTCCATTTTGTGTCAAGTAATGCTATTCCAATGGCACACTCACCGCCGGGTGGAGGTGGTGGAGGGGACGAGCCCGGCGATGATCCCAAGGGCAAGGGAAAGGAGAAGGAGAAGATCGAGGACTTCCAGGCGCTCGAACAATCTTTGCGACGCTTCGTCCTGGAGAAGCGGGCACGGTCTAAACTCACACCTGCCAAGACCTATCTCATGAATATTCTCAACGATCTGCATGTCCTCGCCACCGTCAACACCGAGGTAGCCCAGTCCGAGCTCGACCGCGTGACGAAGGATTTGGAAGAGATTGAGCCACAACTGGAATCTTCCAAGAAGGCAAAAGCGGAAGTTGGCGATGAGATTGACCAAACCATCGAGGTGACCTGCAAGGATATATACGACCACGCAAGAGATACCCTGAACTCGGCTATCGCTCATGTTGGCGACAGCACTCTGGGCGTGCCGTATCCTGGACTATTCGGCGTATTTAACTTCGCCGATGATCTCAAGGAGGCGATGCTAAATGAGATATCGACTGCCGTCACAAGCTGTGAGGAGCAGGCCCGTTCCAAGACGGTCAGCGGCGTGAATGCTATCAAGCAACTCGGCATTCTTCACCTGGGTAACGAATATCACGATCTCAGCTTCCGACCCGATATCATGTTCCGAAGACGACGAGACATTCTGGCCAAGGAGATCGACCTACCCACTGAGCTCTGGGATCTCGTTGACTGGTCGACTCTCATGCAACGCCAGGAGAAGGTGGCTGGTACCGGCATGGCTTTGACTCTGGCAACGGCTGTAGGCGGGCGATTAGTCGGCGGGTCTAGCTGGGTTGACCACGCACTGAGCGCTGCGAAGATTGTGGGAAATGATAACCTCAGGAAATTGATTATCCCGACTATTGTCCTTGCCGGTAAGTAGCGTTCCAGGTACTGTGAATGCGTCGGTTCGCTAACCATCGGCCCTTTAGTTGTGTCTGCTGCTGCATACGTTCTACAGCAGATTCCGCAGTCACTGCCACACAGCTTGTCAGCCAAGCTATCTGCCCAGCTGGAGTCGATAGACTACGTGCACGCAAACAGCACGCGCATAGCCAGCTCGGTGCGCAAAGTCCTCCGGTATCCCGCCGACAATCTCCGCGTGGGCCTGACACGCTCGGTCGAACAACTGGGCTCGCGCAGAGACGAGACCCTCAAGACGCGCATAGAGAGCGAGGTCGCCTATAAATACTTTAGCAACCTCGTGCGCAATAGCGCGCACCAGCGAACCCTGGTGGCGGATGTGGACCTCGATGCGCATCCACAGGCAGCCGCGACATGATTGTCGCTTCAAGTCGAATGAAATGGAATGATGGTTGAAATGAGGCGGACGGGCATTTGGGCGGCGTTTGGCACAAAATATGTTACGTTGAAACTTGGCGCAAATACCACTCTGATTAAGTCTCTTTTTTTTTTTTTTTTTTTCTCCTTTCTCTATCTTGGTGTCTCGTCCCCTCAACCTTTCAAATACACCGGGCATTTCAAATGATGCTTCTCCAGGAAAGACAAAACATAGAAACGAGGGCCGATGAATGACGCTCAAGAGGTTTACGGGATTCAACAGTCCTCTTTTCTCATTTGTTCTTATCAACGTTCTCCTCTCGTAACTGTACCTAGGTTAAATGAAACAAACCTCTTACGATTTCGATATGTTTTATTCCTGAAAGTATTAAGAGTATCTTCAACGTTCATTTGATTGATTCCGATCTCCGCTCTGCGTGTGAGATAGAGAGTGTGATCTGCTGTTGGTAGTAGATCGAGCGATAATATTTCCAGTTCTCTACCTATTTAAGTACCTGTGTTTTCCTCTATCCACTTGCGACAATATTTGTACGCGTAATGAAGTTCGGCATAAGAATTGTGTAATTTTTGACTTCATTTTCAGGGGAGCAGTGCCGTAGTTACGAACAAAGCCCGGTTTTCATAGAAATAAGAAATGTTACATCTACGTATAATTACGTTATCTAATTCAGGCTGCCGGCGTGTGGGGCTAAGGCTAATTTAGGTGGTTTCCTAGACGGCAGAGGTTAGTCGGGCTAAGAAAAAGCAATTCTCATGTTTAAGTAGCTTGCAAGCAATAATACGATGAGGCAGAAAGGGAGAAAAGAAAAGGAGAAAAGAAAAGGAAAGAAAAAAAAGATGCAGAAGCGAAAATAAAAGCAAATCGATTCCGGCCGGACTCGAACCGACAATCTCTAGAGAATCAGATATTATAATATCACCGAAATCTAGCGCCCTAGCCATTAGGCCACGGAACCTCGCCACATGGCAATCCTGGAGTTCAATTCGCTGGGATCCACCACGTTGGGCATGGTGTCGTTGTTCGGTCTTAGGGTTGACGGCCTGCGTTTAGGTGTTAGTTAAAACAGAAATTAGTAAGTTCTTAGAGCTATCAAGCCTAAAGATTATTGTCGAATGAAATTTACATGGCCTAGAAGCTTGTACGATTTTATCCGATTGGTAAATTAATTCTTCGCATGTTTAAACAAGAGGTAGCTGTTGTTTTTACTCGTATGTGGTACATTGGTCTCTTCTTTTTACAAGGCAAGGTAAGATTAAACCAAGGTAGGAATGTCATACTCAACCACCAATCAAACGCCCAGTTGCAGCGTCTCATTACCGTATTCAGCAAGTGTCTACTTGCCTATTTGCACAAAGTACCTAAGACCTGTAAGTGTTCTAAGCAAGTGATGACATCACCAGTCTCATCACCAACGCCTCTCGTCATCGCTGTGCGACAGAGGTATCTAGGTTAGTTATTTGACCGAGGCAACAAGCCGGAGCAGAAGGTCAGATTTGCTATCGCATGCGTTCTGCCTTGTTTGACCCTGGGACTAACGTGACGTATGTCGTGTCGTCTCGTCATGATAAAACTGCGTATCTTAGACGTAGTGTAGATGAGGATACACTTGTTCACTTACACAGACAGTTGAAACAACATTCTCACGTCTACCTACTTACTTACCAACTTATACACATAATCCATATTCAATTTATCCTGTTCGACACCAGATACCTACTTAAGTTGCTTATAACTTAGGGAGCTACCCGTCAGGCAAAAACAACCCCCTCGTCAACCAATATCTAGAGAATTCCCGAATTCGCAGAGCAAATCGAAAACATGGGCGTGGCATCCGGAATCGCGCACATCTTCCAGTCTATCCTGGAGACCATCCAGGGCATATTCGCCGCCATCTTCCACATGTTCGAGTTCGCGCTCCGCAGCGTCATGAGCGTGTTCCAAGGCTTCGTGAACTTCGTCGAGGGCACGCTGGGTTTTGCCATTCGTGAGTTGCCCCTCATTGCTCTTGTCCTTTTTATTTTGTCTCTCCCCGATGTCGGGTTAAGGTGGTCTGTTGTTCGGTCGACCAAGATCGGGAACATCAGCATCAACGTCAGTGGCTAGTTACTAACATGCACACCCTTAACTCTAGACAATTTCTTCATCCTCGGGACGGTCGCGGCCGCTATTCTAGCCTACGTGCTGTATACGCAGCGCCAGGGCACCGCGCCCGTGAGCCGGAGGGTCAAGAATTAGCTTTCCTTTCCTTTGCTGCCCGGCTTGTTTCTTCGTGCTACAACCTCGGCACTGTACTTCTATGACGACGACCACGGTGTCATGTTTTTCATGTGTCCCTTTTTACAAATACGGCGATACGGGATATTGGAACAGGATGGACGGACAGACGGGCCAAGCTGGCATGGGCTCTCCCTTACACACGACACGACAATACATACATAAGTACATACTTCATCATTCATACCCAAGTTTGAACAAATAAACGAATGAAATCACAATACCATTCCGTGATTGTTGATAGCTGAGACTGCCGGAGGTAACGATGCGATCGAGACTATAGGTCTCAATTTAGGTTCTATAAACTAATCTTCAATGTAAACTGTTCAAGTAGTCCATTCTGTGTAATCATACCCCGTAAACTACCCAGTAATCCATAACCTGCACCGTCTACACCTCATCCACGCATACATTCTACATAACCTATACAAGCCAGTAGCCTATGAAACCCCATAATACCCGAAGCTTGAAACCTCGAAGCTGGAAAGACAAAAAAACAACAGGCAAGTCTAGAAATCGAAGTTCATTCAATCCGATACATTCCCACACTTGGAACAAGCTCTCGCCTTAATCCCCGCACCGGCGACCTCTTTCCCGCGGCGTCGTCCAGCCACCGCCATACTAGCCGTATTCACCACCCTCGCCCTCGGCTCCGGCTCCGGCCCCGGCTTGTCGTCCGCGTAACAGAGATCAACGAAGGACTCCTTCGCCTGTGCCTGCGGCGGCGTCGGCGTTCGTGGTCCGACGACACGGCGCCAGACGGCACTGATCGGCGACGGGCGACGCCTGGGCGGCGTCAGGGGGCTCGGGGCCCGTCGAAGTCCCGCATGCTCTCGCTCTCGTTCTCGCTCTCGTTCTCGCTCTTGATCTCGCAGCCGTAGCGGCATGCATCTATAGTCGTCGCAGCTGCTTGCGCTCCCGCTTCCACTTGCGCTTCTTCCAATCTCGCTCTCGCTGTCGCCTCCCTGGACCGTCTCATCCCACGCGACGCTCTTCGCCTTCCCTTCCGTTATCGGCTGCGAGATCGTTCTCGTCTCCCTCTTCACCTTGATCACGTTTACATGATTCGGGGGGTTAGTACCACTCGTGCCGGCACCAGCACCAGCAGCACCGCAACCACTACAGCTACCCTCCGCCTCCCCACGTAACTGAGTGAGCTGAGGCAAAGGCCGTTTCACGGGCTCGTCAACGACGACCGAAGACCGCTGATACGGCGGCGGCAGCGACGTCGAGGCCGAGACCGAGACCGGAAACCTCAAGACAGGCGAAGACACAGATCGATCGCCCCCATGACATTCGATAATGCTCTCCGCGCTGCCCAGATTTTCGGAAGAACACGAGGATATCGACTCGCGTGATGGTGGCCTGGGCTGTGACGGCGGATGGGTTGCGGGAACCGGAGACCGAGTCGCCGCCGCTGCTGCTGACGGAGGAGGAGCTCGATGCGGATGAGGAAGACGTGGAGATGGTATTTCTGTTGCCATCGGTTCGTTTCTCTCTAGTTCATGGACCCGCGAAGATGGGAGTGGAGAAGAAGACACCGAAGGAGACGGAGCCGGGATGCCGCCTCCGGGCCGCGCAAACGAAGAAGCAGGCGGGAAGTGCGCGTCGAGGATAGACCGTGGCCTCGCCTCTTCTTCTCCACGATCATGGTCGGGATCGCGGCAGTTTCTCTCGGGAGGAGGAGGGGGAAGGAAGCGCATCCAGTCCGGCAGGGGCTTCGCGGGGCGGGGCCGGAAGGCCGGGGCGCGGAGCGGGTCGTGGATGGACACGTACACGGCCGAGTCGAGGGGCACGAGGCACTCGAGTTCCGCGAAGCCGCCGCCGGGGATCTTCGATCGTCGATAGTGCAATCTGGCGATGGTGTCGTTTTCGATCGCAGCCACGGTCCTTTCTTTCTCTTTACTTCTCGTCGCTCCATCGCCTTCGTCTCCAGCAGTAGCAGTAGCAGTGGCCGTGATAGCGCCAGGCGGCGATGACGACGGCGACGGCGATACGTGCGCGTCCATGGAACTGTCGCCCCCCAACTGACTCTACCACGTCGGGGCTGCTGCTATGGCGGTACTGCTGCTACTACCCCTCTCGATCTTTCGGATTTCCCGGCGCAGCCGACTCACGCCGCCGTCCGCAAGATCGATTCTGGCGAGCGCTTTCTCGACCAGCCCGTCTCCATCTCCATCTCCGTCTTTTTCCTCGGCCTCGCAGGCAACGACACAGTTAACGCACATGGGAATCTCGAGGATCTCCCTCGCCCTGCCCCTGCCCCTGCCCCCGCCCCTGCCGAAATTCATATCATCATTATAACCACCACCCCCACCATTCTCCTCCTCATCCTCATCATCATCATCTCGACAAGTCCCAAACTCGAACAACTCCTTAACCCCGGGCGCCGTGACGACGCGCCGCGCCCCGCAGAACAGACACCCGTAGCACGCGCGGTGCCAGAAGGCCCAGCCGAGACTGACGCACTCGTCCCCGCGGAAGACGACCTCGCCGCACACCCAGCAGACGGCGAGGTCGAGGACGGCGCGCAGGCAGGGCGCGCAGGCGAGCCGGGACGACGAGGAGCGGCGCCCCAGGACCGACGGCGGGCCCGGGGACATGCGCCAGCAGAAGGTGCATCTGAAGGGTCGGGACTGCTTTGATGGTGGGGATGGGGGCATGGTTTGGGGTGGCTGGACTGGAGGGGTTCGGATTCATCAGGCGGTGGATAGATGGGTTGATTGAATGGACTGAGTAACCGAATTGAACTGAATTGAACCGAATTGAACTGAACTGAACTGAATCAAATCGACCGGTCGGTTTCGATGGCTGGTTGGAGAAACGAATGATCGTGTAATGTCGGTCGTAGGTGTGTCAGCTTGTGTACGGGTGGGTGAGTTGTCGCGTGGTCGATAGGTCGGTATATGTGCAAACCGGTGATTGAGGATATACCGGGAGGAGAAAGGGGGCGATGACGAAGAGAGAAATAAGTAGGTAGAGAGATAGGGAGGGAGAGAGGTATGTGTGAATAGGTGTTTGATGGATGGGTGTATGCATGTATGTATATCTGTGTGCGTGTATTGTATATATTTGTCTGTGTTAGTAGCTGAGGCCAAATCATTCGTAGTACTATCCAAGAAAGAAGAAACAACTTACGCACATACACTTCATCATTATTACCCACCAGCAACGTGACGTGATACTCATCATACCTGCTCGAATATATATAGTTTGAGTAAGTGAGTGTCTATAATCAGGCAGGTAAGATACTAGGGAAACCTCAGTAAAGTCAGGCACGAGTTACGCATCCCTTGAAGCCTTCAAGTAAAGTTAACTGACTATAGCGCTCAGTCCCGCTTCCTCTTTCAGAGTTGTTCCTCCGTTTTGACCATCTCTACTCAACCTCCATCCAACCTCCCCTACGTATCGCCGCCGTGTCGTATAGCATGAAATGCATCACTATATCGGTAGGTACTGTTTTACCTTACCCTAGGTAAGGCAGAATAGGGGGGTCATGTAGATCTAATAAGTGAAGCAAGCGTTCACACGTACAACTGCTTCGATTCCACAAACCAAAACAGCGGCTCCCTCTACAGTTTTTCAAGAACCACGAAGGGCGAATTTTAGGTAGATTAGATTTCCAGCAGCAAAAGTCACCGGCCTCACCGGCCTCGGCCGGGACCAAGACCGAGACCGATTCGCCTGGACCTTCGTACCTGATGTAAGTATGTAAGCACGTATGATCAAGATCACAAGAAACGAGTCAAATCGACATGGGTTAGATGGATAGACAAGTCCAGATTATTGCTAGACGAGAAGTTTAATAGTACAGCAGAGAGAGCCACCACATGCTGATCCCGGCGACGAAAACAGAGAGAGAGAGAGAGAGCTTAAAGCCAGCATTCAATCGTCCCTGTTCTTTTTCATATCCTCGCAAACGCCTCTGTACCATACCCCGTGGAAAACGCCTTCATACCCGTCCTATCCGGAACCCGCAAACAAGTGTAGTAATTTCAATTCTTCAAGTATTCATACAGGGCTATGTCATGTCTGCCGCAAACCACGACCCTTCTCAACAAGGAGATCAGTAGCAAGACAGCTAGCCCGCTTCATGTGCCGAGACGAGGTAGTAATCCTGACATGGACTTGTACCAATCTGTGTTGTTAGCATCTCATCTCATCTCAGCTCAGCTAGCAAGCAAGCAAGCAACTCCTTCTCCAACGGAAACAACCCCACAACAAAACATCTTCTGGAACGAGAAGTACGTGCCACCCTCTCGAGTGTAGGCCATCAACCCGTGACCAATATCATGATGGCGTTGACACGTGAAAGTCACTCCCTAACCAAGGAGGATGAAAGACATCCCTCGCTCTGACTCTCTACATTGAGCCTCTCGCGCGTCCTCGACAGCTTATTTGCGGATCTTTGGCTGGGCGAGCATGTTCAGTCGGCTTAGGCTCAAGCCCGTCTTCTTCTTCTTCTTCTTCTGCGGGCTTGGTGTCTGGGGACTGAAACCGGCCATCATCCCCTTGGTAGGAGACGCCTGACTCATGAGCTTGGGGGCCGGCAGAGCATATCCTTCGGCAGAGAGTCCATGCCTGCGCACCTTCTTTGCACCTCGCTTGGAACCTTCGTCGTCGTCATCGTCCTCGGCGCTAGTTCGGTGGCGTTTCTTATTGGGCATTCCGTGAGGGATACCACCGAGGACAAGCGGGTCTTTGTTTTCCTTGTTCAGAGATACCTCGGAAGCGCTGGGGAAGCTTCCGGGCATTTCGGTTGATGTTGATGGAGCCGTAGATTTACGGACTTGTCGGAGACTGGCCTGGCCAGCACTTGAACCAAATCCCTTCGCTGGACTGTCGTCGAGGCGGATGGTGTGGTCGCTGCGGAATGTAAAAGTGCCAGGTACCGATTCGGGAAGAGCCTCGGGTTTGTCCTCGTCAACCTCATAAGCTGAGAGATCTGGATATGTGACTTGGCCCGTGGTGGATTCCTTGCTGGAGCTTGGTTTGCTGCCGGCAAGAAACTTGGGGGCAGGAAGTTTCGGAAGAGTCGCGTATCTTGGGATACTGGACTTAACCGGCGAAGGGGAATCCTGCGCCAGTTCGGCCCGCTTCGTATCGGGCGTGAAATCGACATGACGGTCACGCTTTTGTCCCGGGGTTGTCAGAGGTACCGCAGGGAACATCTTCTCCGTCAAATCAGATCGGCTGGGTGTCTTCGGAAGGGGTGCGGCGAGTTGGGGGATGGCAGACCCTAGGTTTGCGCCGCCGGGGTGTCGCTTCAGAATTGACTTGATTCTACCAAATCGACCCGGTGTCTCAACCCGCGTAGGAGCGCTATCGCTGCCAGAGATGTGGTTCTTCGTACCCCAAATGAGGCTTCCGAAGCTTTTCTTGCTGCCTGACCTGGCTAGAAAGCCAGCATCTGTCTTGCTAGGTGATCTGAGCAGAGAAGACTGGACCTTGGCAGAGAAACTGTTCACTTTATGAAGATCAGGCTGGCTGGGTGATCTGACGAGAGCAATGGTAGCCGTCTTCGTAGAATTGCTACGAGCTAGCGATGCCTTGGTTGGTGTCATGATGCTACCAAGGGTCTGCGAACGCGGAATGCCGCTACGTAGGGAGTCGTTGCCGCTGCTCTTGGGCCGCGGGATCGAGCTTCCATCTCGAGACACGGGACGCAGGGTGGAGACATCATCCTCGAAACGTTGACGAAGACGCTTCGAGGTATGCTGGGGTGCGTCGTCGTGCTTCTTGTCCTTCTTGTCCACAGATTGCGCCATCGGGCGGGGAGTGGCGGTCTTGGAGCGTGCCCAGTCGGGCTCATCGAGGTTGGCTTTGGACTGGCTCCGCTTGATGCCCGGCTTGAACGGCGTCGTGGGCTTGGCAGAAGGGCTGGCCTTGACAGGGGTGAAGCGACCAGGAACCGCACGGAATGAGGAGGCATGTCCCTCAATAGAGTCCATCTTCTTAAACTCGGCCATGTGAGCAGCGCTGAAACGGCCAGACTTGCCCTTAGCCGCTGCGATCTTGCGGACCTCTCTAGACTCCCGCTCGGCCTGCTCCTTGGCACGTGCTTCCAGTAACTGCGCCTTGATCTTGACGGCATCCTTGCGGACACTATCCATGATCCTGCGGGCCTCGGGTCCCAGGTCCAGGTCGGCGGCGGATCGCACGTATCTAAAGGTAAAATCAGAGGAGGGGACGGGGGTCTTGGAGGGGGTGTTCTGGATCAGGGCCTCTGCGGCAGTCTTGGTGTAGTCGATGTCGGTGAAGCCCTGGCGAAGGCCGGACGAGGGGGGGCCCATGTTCTGATGGAATTTACTGGGATGCATCTCGGACTTGGGGAGCTTGACCGGCACACTGGTCGTGGGAGTGGTGGGGGCGAGCTTTGGCGAAGACATGATGCCGTTGGCGCGGCGGGTGGCATCGACGGTGCGTGAAGACGAGCGGTACAGGCTCGGCGAGGTCTCGTTGATCTCGACGACGGACGTCAGTTGAGTAGGTGCGGGAGAGTCTTCGCTCCTCTGTTTGTCGTGGAGAGCGTATTAGTATCCTATCCCGTTCTCGAGCGTGTATACACACACACACACACACACAACAGAGCCACGGTCAAAGTGATCCTGGTGCGGTGTAGAGTAAGTGCGGTCTGGCAGATTCAAAAGCAATCGGGAGGCGGTGGATGGGGCGTGAGCGCGTCTGTTTACGATATTTCTACGTACCTTAGAAGCTGACGCAATGCGCGCCGAACGGCGGCACTGAGGCATCTTGCGCGGCGTGGGGAGCTTGCTCGAGCTGAGGAAGCTTGCGTATGAAGTAGCGGCGTCGAGAATTGTGCTCGAGTCGTCGGCGGCGTTGCTGAGGAGGCGGGCTACACAAGCCAGATGTACCGCAGATGTCTCTCGGGTCGGAAAGTCAATTAAACGATGGGCTTGTCGGGACTCGGATGGGGTGGATTGTAGTCTCTTTAAGATTGTAATCTCTTAAGGGAGGTACTATAGAGCCGAAAGGAGCGAGAACATGGGGACGGTGGAATGTGATGTCACGGGTAAACACGAGACGTCAGGATGGGTCGATGGGGGTTGAATTGTTCCTGGGGTTTACCTACTTGTTGTTAGGGCTCGGTTTGAGTCAATAAAAAGTGGGTGACAGCTTAGGTGGTTTCTGAGGAGACGACGCTGGAAAAGGAAATAAAAAAACAAACACGTTCTATGCCCCACTCTACAAAGTACGAAGTACCAGTACCTGCGTAAACAACATAACGTAAGTACCAGGTAGTACATCCAAGCCTACCTACCGGAGGGGACCCGGTTTTAGGGCACTCTGTCCCCAGAGATGCGGCAGTATGCCTATCCCTCTACTAAAAGGTTGTTCCAACAGCGTACCGGAGGGCCACTCGAGTTCCAGCCTTTTCAGACCGTACGCTGTCAGATTTAAAGCGATGTTGCAGTAGATTGCAATGTTGCAGCGATGTTGCCGCAATAACAGGAAGGTCAGTTTGATACTCTGTTTAAAAAATGCAGTTGTAGCCGTAGATAGTATGGCAGTTCCGGCCGAGTGGTGTATTTTAGCCATGCAGTTATAGTACCTGTCTGGTACAATATATGTACCAGGCTGCCAAATTTTTAGACAGTATACCCGGCCAAACACTTGAGTTCCAACCTGCCCTAAAACGGGGTTCCCCCCTATAGGTACCTTATAATGCTATTATCCCAGCAAGATCTACTATTTAGATGGCGTTTATAGGCGACTTAAGCAGCACCTTTATTCCACTGGTATTTACATACTGGAGCCGAATAGGTCATCAAAGGATACATGAACTGGCGGTGCATCGGTAAATACCTCCAGGTACTTCATACTACACTAACTACTTCGTACTCAAGTAAGTAGCTCCAGGTAGAGGGGTACCTTTAATTATTTCGTACTTCGTAGGAAAACAACTTGGAAAACGCTACGAACGCCGTAACTGCTCTCACCCAGAACCTCTCAAGTTGATGCACATATTCCAATGAATACTCCTTACTAGCTACCTACTATTTAGTATTATGAATTATTGATCCAGTTAACTAACCGTGTTATATACATCATGATGTTGAGGATGGATGGGTGGCGAGAAGGAAATACACGTACACATACATATTCACCCCCTCCCCGCGCCCTTTGAACGTCATGTAGGCGCACCCGGGAGTCGTCATTTCTTCAGGCATGATGTCGCTTTCATTAGAAATCAGGCGACTGGGGTAGACACCATCAGGGGAGACAGAGAGGTTACATGTATATAAGAGACTAAAAAGACCCATGACACCGAGCAATCTACATGTAGGTTTCCTACCTAGGCAACTCCGCCCAGGCCGCATCTCGCCATTTCACAAATCACCTCTGTATTGTTTACCTACACGTAGGTCTTGGTAGTTACTCGGGCATATAAGCAGTTAGCTAGCCACCTTGACCGAACAACTTGGACAGATCCTACAAGTCATTGATTCGACCCCTCAAAATGGCCGACAACATAAAGCAGTACAGCATCCAAGTCGACGAGTCTCGGATCAAAGACTTGAAGACGAGGCTCTCGCTCGCTAGATTCCCCGATGAGCTCGATGCCGCAGAATGGGACATGGGGGCGCCCCTCGCCGACGTCAAACGACTGACGAAGCACTGGGAGCAATCCTACGACTGGAAAGAGGCCGAGGCCGAGTTGAATGAGCTGCCAAACTTCGTCACCGACATCCAGTGCGGCGGCTTCGAGCCACTCGCTATCCACTTCGTCCACTTCCGCAGCAAGGTCAAGGGCGCCATCCCGCTTCTCTGGATTCACGGCTGGCCCGGCCACTTCTACGAGGGCATCAAGATCATGAAGCCGCTCACCGAGGGCGGTGATGGCGTGCAACATCCGGCCTTTGATCTGGTTGTGCCGTCGCTGCCCAACTTTGGCTTCTCCGAGGGTCCGAAGACACGGGGGTTTACATTGGCGCAGTATGCCGAGACTTTGAATAAGTTGATGCTGAAGCTGGGTTACAACGAATACGTCACACAAGGAGGTACGCTGATGCATGTTCGCTGATGCTGTTATAATTCTTCATCAGGGTTCTAAAATTCATTCCAGGTGACTGGGGCACGCATATCAGCCGCGCACTGGCACACCTCTTCCCCCAGCACTGCAAGGCAGCGCACCTGAACATGGACTCGGCGAACCCGCCCGGCTTCTTCACAAACCCGCTCCTCGCGATCCAGCACGCCATCACGCCGTACAGCAAGCGCGAGCGGGAGGGCCAGAAGCGGACCAAGTGGTTCGACGCCGAAGGCCGCGGATACAACCACCAGCAATCGACGAAGCCGCAGACCCTGGGCTACGCGCTCGCCGACAGCCCGGTCGCCCTGCTGGCGTGGATCTACGAGAAGCTGCACGACTGGTCGGACAACTACCCCTGGACCGACGACGAGGTCTGCACCTGGGTCAGCATCTACTGGTTCTCCACGGCCGGCCCCGCCGCCAGCGCCCGCATCTACTACGAGAGACAGCACGGCACCGGTCCCCTCAAGCAAGCGGATACGGATAAGGGTAGGCTGCGCCAGCCGGACCCGCGAGCGTATTCGCCTGGTGTCAAGCTTGGGTTCAGCCACTTCCCGATGGACTTGCACGTTCTGCCGAGTGCGTGGATGCGCACGCTCGGTGCCGTCGTCTTCGAGCGGGACCATGAGGACGGCGGCCACTTCGCGTCGTGGGAGCGCCCGGACGAGATCGTGCGAGACCTCAGAGACATGTTCGGGAGAGGCGGCGGCGCTTTCGGCTGCATTAAGGGTGCGACGGGCTATTCGGCGTGATTGTTGCGTTGCGGTGCGGTGGCGTTGAAGTTCAGGGGTTTTCTCCTCTGTTCCCTGTCCCATTGCTGGTTTGGAAAAGCTTTATCGTGTCCGTGTTTATAAATATCCAAATGTTAGTTCTGCATAGCACTCTCGAATATGGAGCGTGAGGCAACGTGCCGTATTACCTGGTGTCTATGCTGTATCGAGCTTGCTTTATATCAAATAAGTAGAGCCATGCTTCAAAGTATTCCCCAGGACCAGTCCTTATTCCATAACTCTGAATACATTTTCACCGAAGCCTTTCATTCGTTTTTCAAACTCCAGCACTTAGACAACTTCCAACTAAGCTTCACCAAGATCCAGAGTAGCGTACCTATCCGCGCCATCCCCCCAAAATACATCATGAACAGTCTAAACGCCAGCTTCATCACCCTTGACAAATCTCGCATCTAAGAATGCAGCAGGAAACCCGCGGTCTGAGGAAGCAAGCTGCTCTATAGCATATACCGCGATGATTAACACATCGCGTAGTCCCTGCGCAGTCTTGTAAATCAAGGCAAATCCTAGGTTCTCGCGCTGCAGAGAATGAATCCATAACCAAGTGAGTTAACCAATCGAAGCATAACTCGCTCGGAGTTGTCCGCACAGCAGAGCCACATAAAAATCCATCTCAGCACTTCAGCTTCGCCTCTGTGTCTTTTCTCATCGCCGAGCCCTAAAGCGACGCCGTAACGCTCAGGTTGACGCTGATAAAGGCTACACAGACATGGATCTGCGGAAAGACCCCCGCGGGGCGTACGCTACTCCTTGCGCCATAGTTTCGATCAAGCTGGCGGAGGAGGAAGTTAGTGTGCCGGGTGCTGAGATTTCTTTTTGCTTCGATAATTGTGAAACGAGGCGATCATGTTATCCATTTTCCCTTACTCCTATCTAGCTACGAAGTGTAGATAGGTGGGCTATACATGATGAAGCATCTTTCCATCGTGATTCCTCTGTCAAGCATCATTATTCATCAAAAGCTCAAGCCCTATCAGAATTAATCGCTGTGGTAGGAGTTCGGATGTTCTTACTGTTACTGCTGAATTCACAGGTCAGACATTTAATCATGAGAAGGAAATGAGGTTGGCATCTCACTGACACAGAGATCCGCTAACGAGTCTTACATATCTAACTATCACGCCTTATTCCATCTACCTGTCATTACGGCATCTTCATCTACTGCATCATAGGCCTTTAAGATAAGTAGTAATCCCACGCATTCTCGCGAAATCCGCTATAAGTAGATGCATAATTTTCATCTATCATTTTATAGCTTCGCTCATAGCCTACACATCGTGAACAAAAGTTCAAACAGGAGTGTCAAAGCAATGCATGATGGTGCACCATGGGACATGATGCTCTCCTGGGATTTGGGATAATATCGTAGCTACGTATCAGCAAACCGACCAACGAAATTATCAAGCCCACGCTTCACAGTCAGTCTGTAAACGAAGGCTAGGGGGAAAACAGAAAAATTGCCCCTGATCAGCTATTCTTCGAGACCTAAGATGACAAACATGTTTCCCCGGCCGGATTGAGGAGTATGATAGCCAATTGCGTATGTACCCCACACATGCAGCATCAGTGGTTTAGTGGTAAAATCCATCGTTGCCATCGATGGGCCCCGTGTTCGATTCACGGCTGATGCATTCTTTTTCGCGAAAGTCCGGAGCGCTTTGTTTTTAATAATGCTATGTGTTCAGAATATCCATCATATCCAAGGCATAATTTTTTCTCTCATTTTGCGAGACTGGGTCTAGGTGGGAAAGTCAATAGCGCTGTAATTGTACGTACATACTATTAACATCAAAATAAGAGAACTCAAACTACGATTATTAAGCGCTGGGACGTCTGGTGCTGAAAATAAAACTCGCCCAGTGCTGAGTGCGCATCTATTTCTTACGTATTCGTGGAACTTTACCAATGGCTGTGAAGAAACAAGCACAAGAAAACCTCGTTTTATTCCCTCGCAATCGTGAAGAATTTATTCTACGTACACGTGTACGCGCGTGTAGGTGTAAGATAGTTACGATGCTGCTTTCCGTTCTGACATGTAAAAGATTTATTCTTGCTTAGCAGAGGTTTGGATCCCAATCCAAACACTTCCTAGCTTATACCATCTTCACACCGCGTTTCTCGCGGGCTGCTCTATATCTCGCAGTCACCTGTCACTAGATTACTAGGCGTTGAATGCGCAAGGGTACTTACTCGGAACTCGCGGGTTCTTGCAAGTCGAATAGTAGCCAAGGCTTCATATGGTTGTCGGGACTCCCCGTTACAGATGTCGGTGATTCGCATGGAAGGATTGGGGACTCGAGGACTAGGACGGACATAACGAGCCAAGGATCTCGTGTCGAATACGAACTCGGTCAGCCTTTGGGGCGAGTGGACGGAAGTTCACTTGATATGATCGATGGCGAATCAGGTTAACCGGCCTTGCCTGCCTTTGCTTGTGCCTTGTAGAAACGGAGCAGTCATTGCACTGACACAACGGAGTAGGTATCTAAATTACCGTATCTTGTATCTCTTAGGTATATCCAGTGGGTGTTGATCTGGTGAATAGTATCTAGCACTGTCGTTGTTGTTGTTGGATTTGAAATACTGCGTGGCGTTGTGTTGCGATATTTGATTGCTCGACTAAAAATCCATGACATCCATCGGGTATTCCGACCTGGCGTTGACTAATAGGTCTCTGTGAGAAATGAGGTGGGAGCCTCAGCGGATGGTCCGAGTTACGCCACGAGGAGATCGCCGTAGCCATGCGTCTTCGATTCCGGAGCGGTTTGATGTACGCTGACCGCTGATTGGAATATTACAGAGCTACCTCGAGCGCCATATGATGCCGTATTCCGTATCCATGGTCGTGGGTTGGGTGTAAGATGACCGGGTTCGTTCTCCTGCCGACAGCCCGCCACGTGCCTCGGGGTTTAAATGCCTACTATGGACATGTAGCTATCGTAGAACCGACGAGACATCACAAGGCTACCGCGGCAGGCGGCGAGATGTGGTCGGGAGCTCGCCTCGCTGACACACGCCCAGCTCGGGACCCAAGACATTTCTCGCGCTTGGCGGAAAGGACAGCTGAAACAGGGCGAGAGCTGGTGGAAAAAAATGTAGGGCTTGGAGGGGGGCGGAAGGGGGGGGGCACTAGAAGCATTCGAGAAGGTGATGGTACGCTGTATCCTGGGAGGGTTGCCGTTTTACCCCGGAGAAGGGCTGTTACGTCGCTGCATGATGCATCCATCGGACGAAGGAATGTAAAGAATGCCGCTAGAAGGGAGACGGGCTTTGAGAGGGAGGCCAGGATGACGTACTTTTGCGAACCATGCTCACGTGTGCCTGTGGTATAAGCGGCATCAGCCTATGGGCAAGAGGAGGAGCTGACCCGGATGCACTTCGTGATACAATGAACTTACACTGGTTGTAGTGTACAAGTGCGCTGAGACCTGCCTACAGGGAGCGTGCACAGCACATGGTGGTGTCTGGCATCCCCACTTGCCGCATTGGGACATGAAATCATCGTGTCTGGCCAATGGCGCCCCCCGGCACGTTCTAGCGTCGCCCGAGCCATGCAAGGCGATGTAACCGGCTCATGCGGTCCCATGCCATGGCCATCGCAGGTAACGACGAGTCAGAGACGTCGGAACTGATTTGCTCGCGTAGAGTTCCCTTGATCGGTAAATTTCTAGAAACCCGAATTGGGCCAGACTGTCGGGGAGAGGTCGGGTCGTCTTACAGTATGACCTACCACAGTGCAGTGTCCTCCTCCTCGGAGATGTAAAAAACTAAGAACTGGCTCCTCAAAATTGGCCCTGTCGCATCCTTGGCAACGCGATCCAGGAGCTCGCTCTAATACGCTCATCTCGGCATACCGGTACCTAGCGGGTCAAACGTGCACACTCGATCAACTGCGGTGGTCGGAGCCTGCCGGGCCTGTGAGGTACGCTCGAGCCTTCAACTCATTCTCAACCATCTGAGGGAGTCGCATCACATCTTGTTGGTGTGTTTTCAACCAACGAGACGACTGTCTGTAAGACCACCAACTGCAGCATCTAGGAATGCATTCGTACAGTGGATAAAAACCGGTGCTTTCTGGATCTTGATCGCCTAGGTAGTTATTCGATAAATAAAATAGGTAATCATAAAATGGGGGTCAGCGAAAATCGGAGACTTAGCCCTAGATCATTACCGAGTGAGTGTACGATTCAAGTTGAAGAAGGGCTTTGGTAACTTGGGGCGAAAAAATTGTATCGAAACAAGTCCCGTTTTCGGTACTCGCTGATTAAACTGTAGGGCTTGACGGCATATTTCCAATGTTTCGTGTGTGTCGTCTCTCTTTGAAGAGCTTTTCCAGCGGAGTAACCGCCGTCGTCATTCGGTCTCGATTATTTTCATGCAATAGTGTACGGACGCGCCATAATGGTGGCAAGATAGCTGCAAGCCACATTGCCAAAAATCCTACCTCATTTGCACAATTCACAGCCTACTTGTAGCTCCGAGTGAATATCAGGACTCAATATTAAAGTGCGAAAAAAAAACAATATAATTTCTTTTCGATCATTGCTCGCAATTCGACTCAGAAAGCGGCTGGGGGTTTCTCTATATTATCGCCTAGCGGACGGGAGCTAGTAAGAAAGGGTTCTTGAGAGAGCGATTGTCATCAAGGACTTGTTTGTCTACCCAGACCTTCAGTCCTCGGTTTGTGTTGAGCTGACAAGTGAGCTGAGAAGAAGATCCTAAAGCGACTCGACGCCCTCTTTAATTGATTTCGCTTAGTGCCTGTGAAGTAGACATTAGTTTATTCGATATCCCCTAGTCAGGATAGCTATGAGACATATAGTATAGAGAATGTTGAACTAACTTATAGATTTAGCACCCCGTGACCATTTCATCTACCGTACGTTTTGCAGGAGGACGCGCCTACAGAGCGGGGAAATATTATATTCCGTACTGGACGACTCTCGGGTTGTGAGGCGGTGATGACAGGTACCGAGTACGACTCAAGATCTGCCAGCAAGCCTCTCTTGACTGGCCAGTAGCCAACAAACACAACACGTTTGAACCCACAACCGAGGAGCTCATGACCCATTATTTCCACCGCCCTCGCTACACCAGGATGCTGACCAGGGAGGAGAGAGCGTGCGTGAGCTTGGCTTTGTCCGGTTTCCGCAGCTGGTGTGGTGATCGTTGGTTAGTGGAGCCTGAAGCCTGAAAAGGTAGCGTAGCTTAAGGAGGAATATTTCTCTCCTCCCCGCATGAACAGCGTTAAGTCATCGACTGTACCTCCTACTGTATGTAGGTACAGTTTGTGTAAGTCTAGGTGATGCTGTATGTAACTGGTCGGCCTCTTCAGCTCATCTGCTACCTCTACGTACAGGTGCGGTTATTTACTTAATTGATGTCTACAATAGGACTCCGAGGGAAGAAAACGAAACAGACGAGAAAATAGGTAAATAAACAACGGCAAAAACTTGGACAAACACATCCAAGTTCCGACCCGTTTAGGCCTGTTTTTATCCCGTCTATTTCGATTGCCAGATCGTAGTGTAGTGTACACCAGGGGATGGCGATTAAAGTTCAGACCATCAGGCGAACGCGGGAGGAGAACGGACTGTGCGAAAGCCACGTCTGGGCGTAGAGAGAGGATGCAGTGGTGAGAAGACAACGACAAGGTTAGTTGAGGAAAAGAGCGATACGACAAGATCTGACATCCGTCCTTCAACCGGTCTTCGCTAGCGGCGAATTACATTCGTCGTTCCCTCGTGGATGAGGGGCAATACCCCTACTTGAGTGAGTGCCTGGGAGGCGTACTTGATCTAGATACGGGCGTGCGAGAAAACGGAACGACCTGTGGAAGGAATGGATGGCCACAACTTGCCGTGAGGGAGTTTAAGTATGGAAGGTACTAAGGCGTCGTACGTGTGCCGTACGTACAGAACTGTGCATTCGCCTTGGCGCTTTCCCACTATGTGCAGACAGATGTGCACCTAAGAACCTTGTACGGAGGAAGTCGGTACCTGTATGTACCTGGCACTGAAGACTGGAGTGTACTAAACTGTGGAAATAGGCGGTACCTAACATCCCTACACAGGTACCACCACTCCTACCAGCAAATACTTAGGCAGGTAGAAGTACCTGCTAACCTACCACCCAAACGGAAGGCCACCTGGGCATCGCCCGAGACCGAGACCAGCTACGCTAGGGGAACTAACGAAGACAACCACACAAAACGGTGGCCTTGTCCACCAACATCCACATCCGCGTCCACATACCTACACTACATCCACGTCCTCGACCGGCTGGCGGGCTGTCGGGCGGGCTGGCTGGCTGGCTGGCTGTTGGCCGTTGGCTGGCTACTAAGCTGGGTCGCTCGCTGCTGGTCGATTTCAATTACATAAAACCTTGCTGCGCATTTCCTCTGCTCTTACACTACCTAACTTCACCCAGACCTGACTTTGCCAGCCAGTCCCCCCCTCTTATCATCAGTCTCTCGACGCCGTCTTTGCCCATTGAAGTCCAGAGAGATCCTCTGGATCGCCCTTATCTCTGCCCCCGCGAGCACATGCGACTCTCTCTGTGCTCCCGAGTCGCCTACATTACTTACATAACACATCCCGCGCTACTGGATCCCGGTTCCCCGGATTATGTATAGTGTGTTAGCGCTGCTGATGAGCTGATGCGTCCGCGCGCCTCACGTACCGAACGACACCTGCACTGCTGTCGCCGTCGCCACTACTACTGTTACTGCTACTGCTACTGCTGTTACTACTGATACTGCTGCTGGCATCATTGTTGCTGCTGCTGCTACTGTCCGCTATCTGCTCTACCACGGCCGTCCCTGGCTTTCTCCTAATCCCCGATCCGCAAGCCCACTATTGTCCGCTTCCCTACTACATATTGCCCTTGTACGTGTGTAGACGTCACATCTCGTTATTAGACGTCAGACGTTGGACGTTGGCCGTTGAACCATAGGTGCTTGGACGGACTAATACACACTCATACACGCACATTTTTATATACACACATATTATACGTACATACACAACGCTTGTGCATTACGCAGTCAACGGTAAGTCGACGGGCTATATACCACACCAAGGCCGGGGGTATCACGAGCAGTCGTTACCCGTTTCACGAGAGACCCATATCAGCAGGTATCCGCTCAACTTGCTGTGTTCTCTGCGGCATCGACTCCTGCGTCGACGCGGCTGTCCACTTCTTCCCCACTGAGAGGCGTTTGCCGCTTGATCGGCAATCGTCTCCTACCGGTATTGTCATGCCCGACAAGATGTCCATTGACAAGGAAGAACAATGTCAGGAGAATTCGGAAGATTCCATGGCCTCGACGCCCGACAATGGCGGCGAGCCCACGCCAGCTCCGCAAGACACTCAGCCCGTAAAGCGGAAAGGTGGTCGAAAACCTGTACGTGAGTTTTCATTTTCCGGATCGAGATAGAGATAGGAGCTTTTGACTATGGCAGCCTCTTCCTTGGATTTCTTGCGCCGAGGACCAGGGAGTACGGTCCGATATATATGAGGAAGGACCTTTGAGTCGGCGGGACTAGTCTGCGATCATGCTAACGTTCGAGAAAAGATATACGCGACTTCTGAAGAGCGCAAACAGAGGAACCGTCAAGCGCAAGCAGCCTTTAGGGAGAGGCGCACCGAATATATCAAGCAACTCGAAGATACGATTCGGGTTCATGAATCCAACCTGACGAATTTGCAAGCCGCGCACCGTAGTGCTGCAGAAGAGTGCTTGATGCTGCGATATAAGAACTCTCTCCTCGAGCGTATTCTTTTGGAAAAGGGTATACTACTTCACCTACTGAGCTGGCCCTGGGCTTCTGGCTAACTACTTGAGCAGGCATTGATGTCCAGGCTGAGCTTCAAGCTAAAACCGGGAGTCCCAATCTCGGCCCCACGCATATGCCCCAAAACATGATGCAGCCCCCACCTATTCAACGGGCCATCCTCAACAGACACCACAACTCACGCAGATCAGCTTCCAGTATTGCGCCGAAACTCGAGCCTGGAGTCACTTCGGTGCCGGCCCAGGTCAACATACAGCCGTCAATAGCTTCGCCGAAGACTCGGCCGACGCCGCCGTCTCATTCGGCTTCACCAACGAACCCAACACCACCATACAGTGGCCATATGGCGGCAGCCTCACCCACAGCCGCGACTACAGAGCATGGTAATATTCGGACAGCAATGCCTCCGCCGATGAAGCAACCTATGCCACCAATAGCCGGAATATTACCTGGTCCTCGTCAACAGCTGATACAGCAGCAGCAACAGCATCACCAGCAGCACCAGCACCACCAGCACCTGCATCAGCATCAACAACACCAGGCCGCGTCCGGATCTCGAGCGCCTTCCATTTATCCGGCTTCGTCCTTCCAGAACCATTTCCAGCAGCTCGGCAAGTTGGCCCGTTTTTTCATCTTCGGTAGCACGGAACTTTGTCGTCCTAGGGTTAACTCGTGAGTACAGAACAGGAGTACGACGCGACAACCGATATGATGGACGAACCCGAAACAGAGGGGCCGCCACAGAATCAGTTTACATCTGGCTATTCGGCTCCTCCTCCATCTAGCATTACTATGCATCCGCCAACCGGTACTCCATCCGGACAGCCGTCGACGAGCTCTACAGAACACGCTGGACAGAGCCAAGGCCAGAATTACCCCAGCATGACTCAGCTGCTTGATCCTGCATTAGACTGGGATCCATTCGGTCTCAGCGCCTCCATGGCTTTTCCGACTCAGTTCTCCTTCGACACGAGCAACATGCGGTGATGAAATAAGACGGCGAATTAACCGAAGCCAGGCGAAACTATGTGGCGAAACCTCATTCACCACTGGCCGCGAACAAGCGAACTCTCGGTACTTGACGTCAAGACGGCGGGACGGGCGGCGACTCCGGATTTATTGGAGTTTGAGGCAAGATACTTATGACGCAGGTAGGGGAATGATACGTATTGCCCGAAGCCCATTTATGGGAACGAAAGGGTGAGACACTGATACTCACCGCTGGCGATGAAGTATCTATCTACGTTATCTGCTCGGCAGGGTAGCATCGAGGTATTCCGGATAGGGCATGCCGCAGACGGTTACTATGTCCGATACGATTATACGACCGATCGACTGATCGACTAATCTACCCTTACCTTCGTCGTTTTGAAGCAGCTCAGATACGGCTCAACGATATACCCTTAGACCGGACGAAAAACATGAATGGAATCGACGTGGGTAGTCAAGGCTAGCAGCAGGCAGGTATGGGAAAGACGAAAAAAAGAAAAAAGGCACTACGGCATTCAAGGAGTTCTGCGAGGAGGATCAAAAGTTTATTGTTTATTCGTCCGGCGTTTTTCTCTCTCTCACAATAATGCTGAAGCGCCAGCGAAAGCATGGAGATGTGCGCGTTGTTTAACGTCACTTTTCATCGTTGTTTATCCAACGACGCGACCAATTCGTCTGTTTATTTTCTGATTCTTGTCCATACTATTTTCGGGGAAACGAATACTACTGGTTTGGGGGGGCTATAGCGGATGGACATGTTTGTTGTGACAGGCCTATTTGTTTGTCTTTTGGTTTACTTACCATGTACGTATCGGTCAAAACATGTTCTCACAAGAAAGAATCCTGCGGGAATGGAGTGGCTTTTTGCTGGGTTTTTCGTCTATTTACTGGGCTGGTTGTTACTCTTGGCTCGTTCTCATATTGCTCTTTCTCCCCTGTGCTGTTTTTGTCTCGACTTTTCTATTTGGGAGCGTGTTTCTTTATATCTTTATGATTCTCCTTTTTAGCGGGATTGTGGCCATAGTGATTGTATTGGACTAGCCATCTTTTCTATAGGCATGAACCAGCGCTTGGGTCTCTGGACGGAATTCCGGAACAATGTATATAAGCGGGAGGCAGATGGTGGAATAGGAGATGATGGGATTATGGACGGGACTGGGTGGTTAGTGCGGTCTTGTCACTTACCTTAACCATCTAGCTTACTTACTTACTTACTTGCAGATAGTATGGATAGTAATAGAAAGGTTGGTAAAAGTATTTTGGCCATAGTAACATAACACTTTTATACCTTGTAGCCTTGAAGCATGGGAAAGGCGAACGGCTATGTACACTATGTGACCATTTGCATACTGCTATGAGGAGGAGAAGCACCTAACTACAGTGGTATAGGAACTCCAAACCCACATTGTAGGTAGATAGGCTACCTACCGTAGGTGTATGAGGTGTATATAGAGTGTTGGAGTCATTAGGGGACTACACTAGGCGGACTCGTGGTCTGCCCTGGGCAACTGCGGCTGCACATGGTGCTAGCAGGGACCGGCGAGACGGACTATACTGCTTTCAGTCGGAGACGAGCAACACTTGCATAACGCTAGAAGTGTAGGCCACTCAGTCGAGACGAAGCTTAGATTCCTTCTCAGATCCCGTTCCGCTCAAACCCCGGGTGGCAAGGGGGCCTTGCTAAAGTTGTCTGCAAGTAAGTACCGATCTATACTGTATACACTATACGCTACCTAAATACAGGCGCACACATAGCACACAGAGACTCCTTCCACTAGGTAACCAAATAGGTATCTGGTTCTAAACCATTGGCGTGCGTGCGTTGCTCAAAGTTGGCATATGGGGTTGGTGATCCGAAGTCGGAGAGAGGGGCAACAAAAAAAGGAAGAATGAGGTCAAGAGAATGGATGGAGAGGATTTGGTTGGTGGGTTGCCTGTGCGAGAGAGTTGTAATTTATTGGTGTAAAGGCACCTCCTTCCCTTATTTTTGTCCTTGAGAGGGCGGGCTGGATTTAAGTAATACGAGAGCGAAATCTGATAGTTAGGGGAACTCACTCGACGGGGACTGAAGACTGAGGAATGTCGTGAGAGCAACCGAATTTGAAGTATGTCCGAAAGTAGACACTACAAGTACCTAGGTAGCCTACGTGATATAGAGTCAACCGTGCTGGGTTTCCCGGCTGCTCCCGCGGTTACGTAGTAGATAGATGAGGTGAAGCGCGATATAATATCATATAATATAGAGGCAGTATGGTCTATATGTTTACTTACTTACCTACCTAACTAGTTACACTTCTTGGCTAAGTAGTGTATTGTGAACAGGTCGTGGCGACCGATCCGTCCAGTCCACATCGATGACTTAGCCGCGGGTGCCGTGATCCGGTATCCAACAGCCTACGGGTAGTGTACTTGCTGCTCGCTGGCGTGAAAGTTGTCATCAATGGCAGTAGTTCGATAAAGTAGTTGGTCAGTCAGTCAGTCAGTCGGTAGAATAGTTACGAGGTTTCCATCACAACACACCAACTCAGCCCTCACCTTGTTTCTTCTCCGGCGTGTGCGGGCGAGTAGATCGTGACCATTCCCTCCCCGCCTCCCCCTCTCTCGCCTTCAGCTGACCTGGCTAAAAGAATTCGCTCTCTGTGTAAGTAGGTAGGTACTTAGTTGGAGCTACTGGAGTTGGTGCTTGTGCCTTAGTGTAGTGTAGGACGAGGTCACGCGTCCGGTCTCTTTTCTTTTTTTTCTCTTTCCCTATTCTCGTGTCCCGTCTAATCTTGGCTAGGGCGCATCGTGATGGATACCGAGGTGGGTTGTGCGACATGCGGTGCGGTGTGCGGTGTGCGAAACTCGTCGTCGATAGTTTTGGTTCGTGCTACGGAGCTCCTCCCCTCCCCCCTTGCTGACGTGGTGTTGTCGCCGAGGGGAGAATTTGCTTGGCCTGGCATAGGGATTCATTCGTGTTGTTTGTCTACTCGCGTTGCCCCTCCGTTTGATCCTCTTCTTTTCGTCTTTCAATCTTTTTAACTCTTTCTTCCCCTTGTTTTATCGGTCACTTCGGATATAAGGCTCTGCTCTGCCCCCTCATTGGCGCCTCATTGGAAATGTTCTAGCGATGCCGATAGACCCATCGAACAAATACGACTAAGGAGGACGGTAACGAAGGAGTAGGTGTTGCTTGGAAGTTGGCTGGAACCCGGTACGTGACCTGACTAGCAGCTAGCTCAGCGTACGGAGAATTATCTCCACTAAGGAACCACATGCATCCTGTCGTGTTGTAGCGTCGGTAGCGTAGCGCAGTGTGGTTTAGTGTCGTAGGCAGTACCTTAAGATCAGCATAGCGGACGGACGGGGGAAAAGGGTATAGAAAGTAGGCAGGTAAGGTAGCCTTAATCACGGTACCATCGAAGAAACGCCATATACATGATTACATGTATGTAGTAGGAGGTGGCGGTAGGTATAGCCTTTCCATCTTCCCCCTTTTTGATCGGGAGATGATAGACTTCGATGCTAAAAGGTGGGCCGGCTGCAGTGCTGACGAGGGAGGAGAGCGGAGTGAGAGGGGGGGTAGGTTGTTGCATCTCCGAGGAGTCGTGAATGTTAGTGAAAACGGTTTATTCAAAAACCGTTTTTCTCCACCTCGTCCCCGGGGTGGCTACGAGTCAGCGAGGTACCGGTACTTGTCGGAGTGTTTCTCTCTTTCTCTCTCAGGATCTTCTTTTCTCGCTTTTCTCTCTTCCTTTCCAATTCCCACAGTACCGTTCCATCCTATCCTTGGTCCTGCAGTCGTGGTTGGTAGTTACCTGCTCACTCTTAGGATGGCCAGTCCGCGTTGAGGAGGGATCGGGCGAAGAAGGGTGATGATGGGTAGATGCGGAATCGATCAATCGACCTGTCTCTTCCTTTGAGACCAAGCAGGCAGGCAACAGACAGATCAGATTGGATGAATTGGACCATACCACACCAATTTGGCGCCAATCAAGAGCTCCTTCACTGCTGGCCAGCGGGGTTCGAGTCCTTGGAGGGAGTATGGTGCTGTACATATCGTCGCAGCAAGGATCCAGTGACTGCTTGTTATGCTGCACCGCAACAGGCCTAAAAGAAGCTTGAAGCTTGGCGCAAAGGCAGAGGACGGCTTCTAGACCAGCCGCCGGCATCGTCGTTGCGTGTGTCGTATGACCCTCCTTCTCCCTCTCACACTCCACACCGTGTTAGCCTTTCTCTGCGAAGTCTGGTCTGCGAAGTCTGGTCTGGTCACATGAGCCAAGTTCACGATAGTTCGTTAGTCAGTCGGCCGGTCGGGAGGGCGTCGATTTTGATGCGAGGATGCAGTGATGTTGGTATTGGTTGATTCACCGCCTGCTTGATTAAAGCAGCCATATGATGCCAAGCCTGCTCTGCGATGCATAACTGCACAGGAGGCATAGATAAATAGTTTGATAGATAAGTACCAGCTCGAGGTGGGTAGTATCAACCTACCGCCAGGCAGGTGGTGTAGGTAAGGTCAAGGTAATTGGTAATGCGATGATCGTCTGGGTCGCCGAGGATAAGGACAAGTTAAGCTCCGTGAAAAATCTCGCTTGAGATTGGACACGGACTTTGTTCCGAACAACTCGGAGCGCATCGTAATGACTGGTTGATTGATTGATAGGTAGATAGGAAGATGGGTGAGATTTGGTCGGTTCTTCCTATACACGAGTACCTAAGCACTTGCTCTGGGCAGTCAAGACGATACGCATTGAGCGGAGAGGGAAAGGAAAGAAAAAGAGAAAGAAAAAAGCAAGAAAGGAAGAACACCAGAGGTCTTTTTATTGATCGCCGTCCCTTTCTATCTGGCTCTTGAAATAGGGAACTGGAATGGGACGGAGGGGTAGTGACCTATGTAGATAGATGTAGGTATATAGATAGATAGATATGTGTAGATATTTTCAGGATCAGAGAAGAAAGGTCAGTTATCTTTCCAGCGAAAGGGGGACGGGAAAGGAGGCTGGCTGCCGGTATTTGTACCTTGGGGGCCTTCACTTGTAAGGTTGTTTTCCTTATCTCTTGTCTGGGGCTCCGCGGTGGCCCGAGACGGGGTACGGGTACCTTAGCAAATAACCCAAAACGTTTTTGCCCATTAGGTGATCAGGGGAGAGATAAGCGCGAATACTCATTATCAACGAGAAATCAAATGGAAATTGCCTCGCGCGCCGCAGAGAGGAACGGAGACGAGACAAGACGTCACATCACCCCACGGTTAGGTACGTGATACAGCTATCAGTAGGTACATACTTATCTGACCTGAGGTAGTCATCCTGTTAGTGCTGTACAAACCCGGGTCGACGAGGTAGGCATGTTATGTTGTGTGTGAACGCGCGATGAAGCTCGTAGTGGTTTATCTCTACGAATTTTGTTAAGTCAAGATTACATACATGCCTTTTACTTCGTACATGATAGATCATAGCCATATACTACTAAGGTAGTCATATACCTGACACGGATAACTGCGTACTTAGAGGTTGTGCGTATGTACCGTGTTGTTTTATTGTATTTCCAAGTACTGAGATACGTCATTGTCGCGATATATCTATCTACATACCTGAGGTAATTCCCCAAGATAAGTACGGAGCATGTATTGTAGAGAGATAACTTATACTCGTGATGGACGAATCGTAGTGTACGAGTATGTATATCATTACGTATAGTGTAGTCCCTCAGGCTGGTGCAATCCCACCGCCTTTGGCATGGGGTGCTCTATGCGAGTCATCAATGGTTCCTGCATGTCGGGTTGCCCTGTTGTGAGAGCCAGATAAGAGAGCAGCATCCCCCACGGCGTTTTGGACGTACTTTTCTGGCTCGGTTTTCATATAGATAGGTAAGAGGTGTGCAGACGTCTCTGAAAGTCATGTTAAGAGTATACTTACACCATAGACACCCCAGCAGCCCTTCCTGTGTTATTGATCTCCGACGGTCTCTCAACAGACTGATAACTAAGTACTTTGGTAATACCGAATATCTATCAGGTCTTCATCATGGGTTGTGTAAGTATTCTTCTCCCACTGCCTATCACATGCTGAAAAGGGAGCAAGGACCCATCAGGCGTTCAAAACCTGCCTCTACGGGCTCAGGTATTCGTTTAGTCAAAACGACATTGCAGTTACCTCATAGTATAATCCAGATAGTAATAGCTTGCTCCGTATTATGTAAGATTCGGCATTTCGTTGGGATGGAGTGTAGACATTGGTGAGTGCCGTACATTAGGACGCGGGTAGATAGATAAGAAGATACTATTTCCGTCAATGAGGACGGCTCATATCGAAGTTTAGCTGGGTTAGGTAATTTTTACCTACCAAGCTAACCTAGCATCCTCCCAAGATAAGAAGAGAGCTTGCCCTAGTGTATCAGCTGACACCTATCTGATTCGGCGGAGGTGAGGACTTGTACATACCTACTTGAATGAAGCGAAGTAAGAAACAGGCAGAAATGACATCATGGGGGAGAGCTCTCTTCAATGGGTCTTCAAGGTAGGGGCTGCTCACTCGCTACGAAGTACTTCGTACTTAGCTGGTAGTTGAAAATTAAGCCATTAGTTGGCGGCTTCGTCGTAGCATGAATACGCTGACGATATCAGTGGGCGCTGAGCAGGGGTTACCGATAACGTGCTGACTTGGTTTAAAAGAGGCTGCATTTCAAGTGCCGGTCGTTGTATGTCACCCAGTTCAAGTATGTAGATACTAACCTAAACATTACATGCCTCAAGTTGAGTAAAATCATAGAGAGAATGCAATTTGTGTAGTTTAAGCTATTTATACACGTAAATATGGTCTATACTAGGTCAAGAGCGTAGACTACCTAAACATGTTGTTGTCGCATCCTGATATGCATGTACTTTATATCATATCATGGGTACGAGAGGTACAATCTCGGAGTATCTACAAGGGTAAATAAGTGGTTGCAGAATTTCCGAGGTTCGAGCCCTATGTGACCCTATCTCTCACCTTATCGCCACGATCCCCCGCCTGCAGTGGCTGAGTCAGCAGCGCACTAACACGGTGGAAGCTATGGAAATTGCCCTAGACAAAGCAAAACTCCCACTCCGCAGCAGCTGCCACGGATCATCATACCTACGGCAGATAACCTCTACCTGTGGCCTCGGCAGCTGCTAAAACATTTTCCGACTCCGCCTGAGCGACCTGCAACCTCTGTAGGTAACCTCTGTAACCTAGTGGTGTGAACCTGGGTACCTAAAGCTATAAGCGGTGCACTGCAGGGAAACCAAGCAGCAACAGCAGAGGGGAGGGAAAAAACAAAAAAAAAAAAGGTGGGAAGCTAGATCAAACTCTCTTCACCACACTTTGCCCTTTCGCATCTAATCTAACGAATCCACTCTCTCCCTCTCTCTCTTCTCCCTCCCTCCCTCTCTGCTCTGCTCTCTCGCCTCGAACAACATCAGGGCCTAGTCGAGTCCACCGTCCGTCCGAGGCGTAGCACGAAACAGCCCCTCTTCCTATTTCGTACCCGTCCCTTTTTTTTCTCTCCTCGAGACATTTTTCGTGGGATATGACCTTGTAGGCCGTATCTTTTTCTCTTCACCTCACAAATCGGCATCTCCAAGTTCAGCTTGACTGAAGGTCCATACAGCTACGCCTTGCTGAAAGGCGAATAAACAGGCGGCATCATGTCGGTCGCCTCAAAGGTGCGTTGTCCATGATGATGATGAACTCATTCATTTATTTGAGTTCATCTCATTTTGATCTAATTCATTCATCGGCCCCCTCTGCTTTCCCCTGTCCTCGCCTACCACCTCCCCTCTTCTGTCGTCAGTATCGTCGGTCCCATCTCTCGTCTCTTGTCCTTGTTGGTTCGTCTTCGTAAGAACAAATGCAAATCAGCTTCGAGCATCGCCACCGGGATGGTCATGGCTACTGTCACTGTTACTGTCACTGTCACTATCACATCACTGTCCCAGTCACAGTCATAGCACTCTCTTTTGCGGCGGTTGGCTTCTCGCCTTCCCATACTACCTAACCTGCCCATTCAATTGCAATTGGCCGTCCAGTGTCCATCCATGTCGACATTAGCTAACGTGATGGCATCAGAACCTCTTCGCCCTCCTCGGTACGTCGACCCCTCAACCTGTTGCGACGGCGTTGGAAGTGTTCTTGCCACGTCCGGCAGCCCAGCGCTATCTTGATGCCCCATCGTACATCCGTCTGGTCGCCGCCTACTGGGTCGCCTACCTCCATACGGTATCCCCGTTTGCCTGACTCCAGCGCCCCACTAACCTCAATCTCCTCTTCTGATTAGGCAATGACGAGGAGGATGACCAGCCGTCCGCCCCCGTGAAGACGGTCGAGAAGACCCTCCCGCGCACCACCAAGCGCAACGTCGAACCCCAGGGCCCTACCCAGCCTGCTGGTACCGCCGGCACTCGCCGTCCTGGTCCCGGTGGCAACGAGGGTGGTGAGTTGTTTCGCTTCTCCCGCCTGTGCTGTGCTATACGTGGCCTATGACGTCGACCAACTGACACGGCCTTTTGTCACGTAGCTTTCCGCGATCGCAACGCCGGTTCCAATGCCAATCAGCGCAGGCCTACCGATGAGGTTCCCCGAGGCAGCCGAGGAGGTGGTCGTGGCGCCCGCGAGCGAGGAGGTATGGCAATGTGGACGATTCCACTCCCAAGTGCGAATTATCTGACACTCTGCATCAGGTCGTGGTGGCCGTTACCCCCGAGAGCGTGATGACAGGCATTCGAAAAGTCTTCCCGCGTAAGATAGAGACGTACTCCAACTTTCGCAGAGTGCCGGTATTCTAACCCGTAGCTAGCGGCGGATCGGACAAGCAGGCCGCTCAGTCCTGGGGTGCCACCGAAGGTGGTGCCGAGGCTAAGGACGAACAGGTCGGAGAGGAGATTGCTCAGACCGAGCTGAAGGAAGCCACCGTCGAGGACGCCGAAGAGGTCGCCACCCCCGCCGAGCCCGAGGACAAGCATGTCTCGTATACCGACTACCTCGCTCAGCAGGCCGAGAAGAAGCTCGCTCTCGGCGAAACTCTCGAGATTCGCAAGCCGAACGAAGGCAGCAAGGCCGACAAGAAGTGGGCCAGCGCGAAGCCTCTGAGCAAGGACGATGACGACGACTTCATTGCTGCTACTGGCGGCAAGACCAAGCGTGAGCGCGAGCGCAAGGCCAAGCAGCTCGTCGAGATTGACAACCGTTTTGTCGAGCCTGAGCGACCCCGTGGCGGCCGTGGCGGCCCCCGTGGCGGTGCTCGTGGTGGCGCTGGCCGTGGCGGTCCTCGCGGAGAGGGTCGCGGAGAGGGCCGTGGTGAGGGTCGTGGCGAAGGTCGTGGACGCGGTGAGGGCCGTGGCCGTGGCGGCCGAGGCGAGTTCCGTGGCGAGTTCCGCGGTGATTTCCGCGGTGGTCGTCCCGCTGGTCGCGAGAACCCCTCGATCAACACCAGTGACGAGAGTGCGTTCCCCAGCCTAGGCGCTTAGACGCTGGCTCCTGATGGACGAGAAGTTTCATCGGCCTTAGGCTGTATGGCACATGATGTCTTTGTGTTCTTTCGGCACAAGGTTCATAATCTTTGATTGCTCGTCACCAGCACACCAGTTTAGTCATTAGGACCGCTAGCCCAGATTATTCTGGCTATGAGCTCTGAGAAGCCCATTTTGTCTCGAGCAACGATTTTCCGAATTACAAAAAAGTTACTTTCATATCCAAGCCCAGGGGTGCAAAATCGGTTGTTTCTTTACTTGGACGTGAGGTACATGACGGCAGCCATTTTTATTGACAGTTGTACTGGTAGAATTTCGGCCTGCCTCTATTGTTGAATCTTCATTTTACTTCGCAGTACCCTGTATTGATCGTATCCTTCCTTGCCATGTTTACTCTTTCCGAGCCGCAGCCTCACGATGAGCAGTGACCCCGTCCAGCAATCTTTGTATCTCCAACAAGATGACTGCTGACCCTTTGTGCCCAAACAAGTGCTTTGTTTTGGGTTTACAACCCGATTGTTACATCAATACATCAAAGAAGTCTAATGGGACTGTTGCCCTTCTTTCATGTTGATCAAGCCGGCGAGCGTGCTTAAATACCAGCTCAATCAGCTATTCTACATGTCTCACCTTCTCGTGAATTCATTCTCAACAAACTCAACCGACGACTTTGGTTCATCTATCTATCGTATATTTACCGTCTTCATACCATTCCATCAAACGCGCTCTTATCTAAAGCTCGCCAGCCACCACCATGTCCTCGCCAGATCAGCCCGATATCAGCTCCGCTGGGCCCCCTGTTAACGCCAGGAACAGCTGGGTCATAGACCATGCCCGCGAGCTCATCGGCTACGACCACTATAATGCCATCTTGCAATGGCTGGATGATGTGCCTAACGACGCGGATAAATTCGCGCTGCATAGGGGTGAGGATGGTGCAAATGATGTGAATGATGATGTCGGTTGTGCCAGCAGCAGTAAGTCTTCCCACTCCTCCGTTGTTGGAGATCATTATGAGTATGATCAGGACTGCGCCGTGTTCTCGCAGAAGAGCATCATCGAGCGCCTCGAGGAGGCGGCAGCAGCGCTTGAGGTGACACTGTTCGGGGGTGATGGTGGTAGCGATGGTGATGATGAGGAAGAGGAAGAGGAAGAGGAAGAGGGTGAGGGTGAGGACGAGGACGAGTCTTGTGATACCGAGTCTTTCGTTATGGCTCTCGAGTCTGAGGCTGGGACTCATGTTTCGTCATACACATTGCCCACGCTAGACTTGGGTTCGCCTACTTATGAAGCCCTCGCCTCAGACTCTGGTTCATCTGATTACCAATCCTTACCCTCTGGCTCGCTCGACGGTGAGCCATTGTTGGGAAAACAGGAGGAGACGAAGTCAGGATCAGAGGCGGATTCCTGGGATATTGTGCCCGCGCCTGCCCAATTATTATCGACTACGGAGCCTCTTCCGAGACAACAACGGACTGACTTGGATCTCGCCCCGGAAAACGAGGCCCAGAATGAAGTAGGTACCAGCCCGGGAAACGAAGCCCAGGATAACGATGTAGGTACCACACGGACCAGATCGGGCTCTAAGTCCGGGATGCTGCGCTCCCTGTCGAAGCTCTTCGTATCCTTCAAGCCCACGATATCCCCCAAGTCCCCCGAATTCAAGCTGAAGATGAAGATGAAGATGACGACGAAGTCGTCGAAATCTCAGCGAAACCACCTAAAGAAACGTCCCCAAGCCTACGTAACCAACGCTTATCCTCTTGCCTACCCGGAGATCGAGCGATGTGCTTCTCCATTTCCAAGCATGCGTCCTCCTCATCCTCCTCCCTCTGCTTCTCCCCTTCCCCGTCCCTCTACCCCCGAGCCCGCCCAGACCCTCACCCCACCAATATCCATCTCTCCTCGTCTACCACTCTTCCGTGCAATCCCTTCACCCACGCACACAGGCATATTCCGCGCAACTCGCGCTCCCACTCCCCCCAATGCCAGTACCAATGCCAACTCCATCGCGGCGAGAATCTTTGGTGCTTCGGGGAACACCACCAGCACCAACACCAACGCCCTCAATACCAACACCCTCGTGCCTACCCCTACCCCTACCCCAAACCCGCAAGCTCGCCCGTCAACCCCCTTCATCCGCCTCTCGGTCCACGGGGGCGAAGTACCCCGAGAGACGGAGACGGAGATCGTCCACCCTGTGCCCCAGATGGCCGGGCGGCTCTTCGTTCCCGTGCCCGTGTCCGTGACCGGGCCGTCATCGCGGGCCCGGTTCCCGGCCTCGCCGTTCGCTACCACGTTCCGCCGGGTCCCGATTGTGAGTCTTTCGGGGGTCGAGGAGGAGGGGAGCAAGTGTGATGAGTTGGATTGAGGACACACATTCCCTTTTTTTCTTACTCTTATTTTTTTCTTCATAGGAGGTATTGGAGTTATTTGATCTTGTCTTGTTTTCCTGTAATTTATCAAATTTGGAGTTTTGCATTTGGCAAGTTGGTGAGTTATTGCCGTACGGGGAGATTTTCATATTTTTCAGATTGATATATATATATGTACGAGAGAGAGAAACGTCATGTATTTCCTTTGCTTATATAGGTGTGAGCAATCGTATTAACTCCCTTTTCAGTGTTGAAACTCTAGGTTGATTGTCTCTTGTCGCTTCCGCTGCTGACCCGCGGCCCCTGAACCCATCTTCGCGTGTGAGCAAGTGTTGAGGTAAGACGAGTGAAATGTCAGAGCCGAGGGGGATAAAACTTCTTAAGAATCCTTTATCAACGTATACTGGTACCGGCTTTATAAATCCATAGGCAAGTATATAGACACATGAATAGCGCGGTAGTCAATTCGAGTTCATTGGCACCTCGTAGAGGTACTGTTGATGTTGCATCAGTGATGCCCCCTGTTTGAGGGCACGTTATATCATGCGTAGAAGTAGAATATATTAAAGGTCATCAGTTAACAGATATCAAAGGTGCTTAATTAGCCCTCTTCGTTTCAGTAGATGTGAACCGAAACCTTCCACATGAGCATGTCACATAGAATGAGCATTGTAGGAGGTATTTGCGCACCAACAGCAAATCAATTACGTAGCAATCTGGCATAGCATTATCTGCGATACAACCCCCCTGATTCTCGAAAGCAGTGCAATTTTCCTAGAACCCCAGCCAGATGCAATAACAAGTATGGGACGAAACCAAGGCTTGATGATATACGAAGGGAGAACCTTTCCTTCGATGTCGAAATAGCGTGCTGATCAAGTTTGCGATTTGGCTTGGCTATCAATTGAGAGGTTAGCTAAGGTTCTGTTCGGACCCAAGAAAAGTTAGACAAGGGTGGAAAGGCAATACTACCTTGCTGATTGAAGGAGCTTAACCACGGCTTCCTCCTTTGTTTCCGTAGCCCACCACAACGCAGTCCGGCCCAAGTTATCTTCCGATTCGAGGTCGGCGCCGTTTTTGAGAAGTAGCTCTCCAATGTCCTCGCGCCCCCATTCAGCAGCCCAAGACAGCGCAGTCCGGCCTAAGTTATCTTTTGACTCGATATTGGCGCCCCCTTCGAGAAGTAGCGTGACAACGCTTAAGCTGTTCAATAACGATCGAGTAGCCCACTTTGCCGTCTTTTGGCATAAGCCAGCCGACTTTACCGTCTCTTGGCCCAAGCTATCCCACTCCACAGCCTCGTGGCCTAAATCATCGTTAGGTTCAAGAACTAACTGAACAATACCTCTTTCTCCGTCATTGGCAGTCCCCAACAGCACAGTTCGGCCTACTTTCTCTTTAGATTCGATAGTGGCGTCTCGTTGAAGAAGCAGGCCAGTAATCTTTTCGTGCCTGTCTCCAACGTCTCCAACAAGCCACAGTAGTGGCGTTCGGCCCTTGCTATCTCTAGATTCAATGTCAGCGCCTTTTTTAAGAAGTAGCTTAACAACTTCTTCGTGCCCGTGCCTAGCAGCCCACGACAGTGGCGTGTGCCCATTAGCATCTTTAGATTCAATATTGGCGCCTTTTTCGAGAAGTAGCTCAACAATCTCTTTGCGCCCGTCCCCATTAGCCCACGACAGTGGCGTGTGCCCATTAACATCTTGAGATTCACTGTCGGCGCCTTTTTCGAGAAGAAATTCAACGACTTTTTCCTGTCCCTTTTCAGCGGCGTATGACAACGCAGTCCGGCCCAAATTGTCTCGAGCTTCAATGTTGGCGCCTTTTTCGAGAAGAAATTCAGCAACTTCTTCCTGTACCTTTTCAGCGGCGTATGACAACGCAGTCCAGCCTAAATTGTCTCGAGCTTCAATGTTGGCACCTTTTGCAAGAAGTAGCCTAACAACTTTTTCCTGTCCTTTTTCAGCGGCGTATGACAACGCAGTCCGGCCTAAATTGTCTCGAGCTTCAATGTTGGCGCCTTTTGCAAGAAGTAGCCTAACAACTTTTTCCTGTCCCTTTTCAGCGGCCCATGATAGTGGCGCCTGGTCGTATTCAGTATCTTTAGATTCAATATCGGCGCCCTTTTCAAGAAGGAGCCTCACAACCCCTTCGTGCCCCTTGCTGGCAGCCCTCGATACTGGCGTTTGGCCATAATAGATATCTTTCGATTCAAGATCAGCGCCCTTTTCAACAAGTACTTGAACAACCGCCTCGTGCCCGTTTCCAGCGGCCCATGATAGTGGCGTGCGACCATAAATCTGATCTTTGTGTTCAATATCCGCGTTGTTTATAGGTAACCGCCTAACAATCGCTCCATGTCCCAAGTATGACAGTATGAAAAAGCTTGTTGGAGGCTCCAGTGTCCCCAATTGTGTGGTTCTCCAATAAATTTTGAACCATATTGAACAGCTCCTTGAATCTGGGTCACAGATTTTTGAAGCAGTAGAAACCATGTCTGCATCATCGGCGACACAGGCATTGAGAAAATGATCGCTCCAATTTGTGGCTGCATATTCTAAAAATGTGGTTTCACCGCTTTTGTTGCCGTGCTCGTCTTCATCTGTCGGACCATTATCTGAATTGAGTGAGTAAAGATAGACTATGCAGGCTTCTGCAAGAACTTCGTGTGCGTTGCGGTTGGTGATGGAGTTTTGCCAGCATACCGCTGAGGAAATAGTCATAGACGGCGGCGATTCAGAGAGAAATTCTTTAGCAGTCTGATGAAGAAAATAAACTTTTTCGTGATGGATCGAGACGAACAACCCACACCAAGATCTGAGGCGCAACTTGAAGTCCTGATTTTCTTCCTCTGAGTCGATTATAGACTGTGTTTTAGTGTCTATACTGCATGCAAGTTTCATTTCCGAGACTGTTAATGGCCGACGTGCCGCCAAAATAATGCTCAAGGCCAATCGGACCATTGGATGTTCCTTAGACCTGTTGAGTATTTGTTCATAGGCCTGATATATAGTCGTTGGCAGCGACGCCATGGTATCATCGATCCCACGGGACGTCTTCTGGAAGTGTTCTTTTTTCAAGTAGTCGAACACGAGGTGGACCCATAGGTATGTGCGGTGAGGAATTTCGAGCAATCTGTTGGCCAGGTGACTTTTGACTTTGCTCGAGAGTCGTTTCTCATCCGCCAGCTTTTCTACCCGGTATTTGATAACCGAATTCACTTCTTGGCCGATAGTCTCTGATTCTTCTTCTCCTGGTATACGTACATATGGAAACGTATCTATGAAGTTTTCAAACTCGGACACGATCTGGTCATATGGGCGACTCGTAAGAAGAAACTTTAATTTAGTATGGCTCGGTGCATCTTTGCGGAATTGGTTCTTCAAATTCCGTATCAGGATCTCAAATTCGGATTCGGCGCATTCATCCAAGGCATCTAGAACCATTATCACCGGCCCGGCTCGGGGATCTTGCACGGCATTTTCGAAGACAGTCCAGAGTGATCTCATTGAATTGATCAGACCTTCGCCGTCTCTGTAATATTCCTTCAAAGCATGATTGATGAGAGACGGCTTCTGTGTGAAAAGCTGGTGAAGCAGAGCGCACAGTGCTTGGCGAACTGTGTCCTGGTCCTGGTCTTTGAAGAAAAAGTAGCAAATCGTTGCTGAGTGCCCCGGTAATTTATGGTCGATGAGGTATTTGGCCAGGACAGATTTTCCGCAGCCCGGGTCCGCCGACACCAGTAATGGCCCTGAATCATTGCCTAACCATGTTCTGAAATTCTCATGATTTAGGAACCACTCACAGGTTCCAGCCACTCGGTCTTCCACACGATCTTTATACCACTCATACGTGGCATCCTTGGCGCTGTTAGTGAGACGGAAAAGCTGGAGGCAGTTCTTCGCTGTGTCGGATAGATTTTTTTTAATTTGGTTCTCTTGAATCTCAAGCCCTCGCTTTGCAACATTGCGGTGGTCTTCGGCAACATTGCGGTGGTCTTCGGCAACGTCTAGGGAGTTTTCCGCAACGCGCAGTTGCTCCTTGGAAACGGACAGAAATTGTTGCATAGCTTCCAAACTTTTACTGCTCGTCTTGTTGAGAACTTCGAGCTCCCTTCTCGAAACTAACTGATTCATCTGCTCTAAATTTCTGTTGACGGTATTCTCGAGTGTCTCGATGTCCAATCTCCTCTGCTTCCAATCTACAATTTGGAGCACGTCGCCGACATAGCGTCCGAGGCCGTTCTGGTAGAATCGTAGGACACTTCGAATTTGAAATTCTAGAATTTTTTGATAAAGAAGCATAATTTGGTTGTTGACTTCGTCCGTTAATGCAGGGGCTACTTCTTGGTTCTCGCTGAGCCGCTGGAGCAGAGGCTCAAGTTCGGTGTAGTAGCGCATGCGAGTAGTCACATATGTGAACCCGTCACGGTTGGCTTCATCTGCAATGATGGGGTTCGTGAGAAGCGGCAGAACAATGCAGACGCCGGCCCACGCGATGGAAGCTTCTGGTGCCTGTTTGACGGCCTCACCGACCAAGTCCTTTGCCCATAGCATAAATCCTGCAACCTGTGCAACCTGATCTCTCGGGGAATATTGATGGCCTGCAATAGTGTATGTCGTTTTGCTATCCTCGAATCTTCGTAATCCCTTCGCGATAACAGTCTCTAGTTGAGATTGCCGAGATCGTGCGTCGGTGCCACGGCTTACGTCGTCGACGGATGGGGTTGCCTGCGTAGGAAAACCAGTATTCGATGCCGAACCTGTCGATTGGTCAATGGCTGTTATGCATAGTTCGCAAAGGATGCGCACCTATATCCTGCGCTTCGGTTGAAAGCAGTTTCTCGTACTCCTCCACCAAACTTGGGTCATCGTGTTTTAGAGTTTCATATGCACGACCCCATAGTGACAGATTCGTAGGCGAGCCTCCGTGATCTGAAGGCGGATGGGTGTCGATAATGGTAACGGCTGAGCTGTGCTCAGAGGGCTCCTTTGCGACAAGGCTGGTACTGGTTGCCCCTCTGTGGCTCCTGCTCAGATATCTCTCTAGCCCATGGTGTCCTGGTTTGGCCTTTGGGCTCGATGGAACGGTCGTCTGGACTTGGTCGTGCTCCTGACGGTGCTTCCGACGGTGTCTGAACAGCCTCATTGTCAGGCAGTTGATATTGTTTCCAGAACGGTGTAGGCTGGAAAAACTAGTTGCAAGAAGTCTTTCGCCAGTTTGTTGAGGACTTCTGGTAATATGTCGCAGGCATCAGCGAGCCCAACTTGATGCAGACTGCGGGCTGGGCTTGGTATTGGCAGTGACAGGGCATCCTGCTATGTATATACGTGCTTTTCTGCACGCTATCTATTCGGGAATGTCGCAGCGCGCGTGCTCCATGTATGTATGTAATAATTGGCTGAGCTTTTGGGAAAAGGTGGTAGCGGTGGTCATGGCTGCATGAAGAAGCCCTCTACCTACCTATAGGATGCCAACCTGCATCTCTCAGAAAACAATACTCTGCGTAATCAGAGGCGTTGGTCCGAATTGCCGACATGGTAGTTAGTAAGTATCTCGTCACAACTATCCATGCTAATCAAAGGCCATCTCACTTGGTGTCCTCAAGTCTGCCTCAATCGCGGCTTACCAAGAATGGTATTATTAACTCGTTTTATTGATACACATAGGCACCCCCTTGCCCACCACAGGCACTCCAAATTCACCTGTTTGTACTCTATATATACATCCACAACAAGTTCAACGCATCACGCATACGCCTTATCAATCCTAACCATATTATCCGTAGGCACAACCATGCCATGGCGCCGCCCAACAACAAGCTCAAGCCGTTCGGGGTCGGCCCCGGCCTCGCGGATGCGCAGCTCCGTCATCCAGGTGCGGGAGTGGTGGATGCCGGCGCCGGAGTTCCGCAGCTCGTCGGCGGGCGGGCTGACGACGGCGAGCGCGACGAACTCGCCGATGGTGCCCCAGGCGTTGCTGGTCCACCCCTTGGCGCGGAGCCAGAAGACGAACGAGTAGGCGAAGTACACGGCGACGAGGAACGCGTGCATCAGCAGGATCACGACCGAGAACCAGATCGTGTCCGTGTTCAGCCCGTACCCCCAGCCGTACCGCTGCACGCGGAAGACGACGGGCGTCTGGTCCGCCGCGAGGAGGGCGGCGGGCTGCGCGGTGCGGAAGGCGTTCGGGGACCGCTGGATGAGCAGGTCGACGGTCGACACGGCGCCGTCGGGCCCCGCGGGGGCCGAAAGCACGGTGGTGAAGTTGGTGTCGCGGAACGTCGACCGCGACAGCCAGTCGGCTATCGTCGTGCTGAGGATGATGGCGAGGTCGTTGGCGATGTCGGCGGGCGTCGTCTGCCCGCTGCTCGGGTAGAAGTCGAGGTTCACGGTGCCGTCGTCTTGCTCGCGCACGTTCACGAACTCCTGGATCAGCCGCTCCACGAAGTCCAGGCCGAGGTAGATGCCCTGGTCCGCCGCCGGCGTGGTGATGTTCACCGTGTTTAATGTCGCTGCCCAGTCGGGCGATATGGCGATCGGGTCGCTGATCTTCCACTTGGACAGCTTGGCCCGCACGTCCACGTCGCCCGTGAGCAGGTTGGCCGAGTTCAGCCAGTCCGTGAGGCTCGTGCCGACGACGACGTCGGTCGTGTCGAACGTCACGTCGGTCGTGGCCCACCGCGCGTCGATTATGCACGGCGACGTGAAGCTGCGCTGGTCGGGGATCTTGGGCCCGCTGGCCAGCGTGAACTGGTAGCTCTTGGGCACCGTCACGATGGCTGCCAGCGACGCGTGCAGCGGGTCGCCCTGGGTCCCCTTGATGGAGGCGGCGTCCACCCACCTGACCTTGGTGATGTTCAGGGGGCGGGTGAAGTTCCACTCTGCATCGGGAACGACCCAGTCCATCCACGAATACGTGTTCGACCCCGAGTTCGAGAAGTCGTCCACCATCGCCGATGTCTCGAACGTGAGCGGTGGATTCCCGGACCTCGCCTTTCCGTAGTCGTACGAGACGCACTGCACCTGTACGAGGGGGATCGACACCGGGGTGTCCCGAGAGACTATGAGCTTTGGGTGCTTGACCTTGTTGATCTTGCCCACGACGTTGCTGCTGATGTAATGCCACAGCGCGTCGGTGAGCGCCAGCGCGCTCGAGTGCAGCGTCGCGGTGATGGCCGCCGCCGTCGACGAGTTCTTGGCTGCCATCAGCTCGGTCACGATCTCCCTCTGCACCTGTCCGGAGAACGAGCTCAGCATCACGGGGTTGTAGTGCTGGCCCTCTGTCACGTTATACCGGTACCTCTCCTTGACTCGCGTCCACGCCCAGTCCACGAGCACGTTGTATCCTTCGGCCGGGCAGCCCTGGTAGTCCCAGTCGTCTCCGAGGCAGTCGGGGTTTATGCTGGACCTCTGGAGCGTCAGGGGATAAAGCTCGGAGGTGCTCCGGCCGATGTAGCTCGTGAGTGGAAGGCTGTCGTTGAAGGGCCTCGGCATGTCCCACCAGGCGAGGACAGGAATTAGGGCGCCTGCCGAGGCCGGGCCCACGAGGAAACTGAATAGGATCGCAAGGCCGAGGGCCACCGCGACGAGGAACGTCTTGTACTGCCCGTGCATTAGGCTATGTCTCAGCGGCTTGACGAAGCTCTTGCTGATCAGGTATTCGGCCGAGCCGATTTGAAAGGCCCCGACCATGAGACCCAGGGGTATACCCTTTGAATTAACTAACATACGACGAAAAATGCTGTAAAGTGGGAGGTCAGTAAGCGTTTCATGTGGATAAAGGGGGAAATGCGTGAGAATAATCTTGCTGGGATAGTCTCGTGACAGAGAGGAATGGATAAGTAGAAAAGGAGAGATGGAACTCACTGTAGCACCATGGCGGAGAGCGAGCCCACGACGAGTATCTCGTGCACTTTCGCCGGGAACTGCAAGACGGCCTGCCATCTTGTGTCGTAACGAGTGTCGTCGTCCAAGTAAACCCACCGCAGGCTCAGCTGCAAGATGCCGAGCGTGACCCCGACGGGCAGGAGGTGGACGAGCGGATGCAACCAGCTGAACCGCTTGGTCAGGGCGATCTTGGGCTTCTCCCGCGAGCCCTCCAGATCGCCGACGCCACTCTCGGCTACGAAGAAGGTCTTCTTATCATCGTCGTCCTCGTAGAGCGAGTGATATGTCATGTCGCTGTCCCACGAGCCGGTGCGTTTAGGGAGAGCCGGAGTCGCCCGTACTCCCATGATATATGTATATATATATATATATATCTCTCGCTCTAAGCAGCCAGCGCAGAGTGATGGAGAGAATCAGAAATTATTAGCGAAGACGACGCTATTCGTAAATGCCCACGATTGCGCCTGAAATGAACGACCCCCCGAAAAAATATGGCACGAAAAAATTAAACCACCGAGGAACCCACGAGAGAAAGGAAAGGACGACACGAGCGTCGGATGGAGAGAAGAAACAGAGCAGCCCAGCCGCCTTGAAATAACAGTCTTTCGACCAAGGCGAATCGAAGGTATTGCCATTCTTTGCCATCATCATTTCTGTTAACGTGTTTCGAGGGCGTTTGAAGTGCGGAGAAAGCGCCTCGTACACCTACCGAACCGGGCCGCGGCCGCGATATCACGGTCATTATACCCACGAGAGGTCCGTATAAACAGCCATGTTTTGTTCGTCTAAATATAGCCTATGGGTGACCATGGCCTCGAAGGATGACTTCGGTCCCGAAAAGGGGAGGCTGCTCCGTGGGGCTGGTGTGACTTAAAACCGTAGGACTGAGCTTCCGATGCAGGTACGCAGAAGTGACATGCAAGATTGAGGCACAGTAGAAGGCCGACAGAAGGGCCCAACTAATGCGCCGTTGTAGAATGCCACCGAAGACAGCATTCAGTAACGACTTCTAGCTGTTAGTGTATCTTGGCTGCACGAGATGCAATTGATCACAGGTTTCATCAAACGTTTCAGCTTACTATACGTACTAGGTATTTTACAAGTAAACCCGACACATACACATCTGGTTGGTCGCCAGCATGACCGGGGATATCGCAATCGGTATGGCCAGCCAATGCCTAGATTGGCGGGCTAGGTGGCGAGGTATTTCGTATGCGAATGCTCTTTTCGTTCATCTCTTCGTTCATCTCTTCGTCTCAAAGCAAGTGGGTATCATAAACTTTTACGTACGCTGCCATCATACGCAGCTCATAGCAGCAAAGACGCTAGTGACGGGTCAATCAGACCATTCAACTCATCAGGCCCAATGAGTCTTCTCATCTCAGCCTCATCTCGGAGCCATTCCTTGTCAATACCCTCGCTTCCGTTGCCTTCATGGAAGGTCTCGGTATCCCCATCGGCGCCAATCCAGAAGTCTTCGCCGACATAATCCCATTCGGCTGTACCTGGTGCCACATCTTCTTGGAAGGCCGCCGTTGGCCCGCCCGCGGTCCTAGGTTCTGCAAGGCTATCAAGAAGAGCCTGCTCAATACGGTGTTCCTCTTGAACATGGGTCTCCAACTCGCCACTGTAGGTGAACTTCATATGGCAGCCAGGGAATGTACAGGGGAGTGTTCTTCGTGATTTTGCGCCAACCCCCGTCAACTGTTCGAGCATGGTAGCATCGGTCTGATGCTGTAACGAAGACGGCTTATCCGGCAATTTGCCCGATTCCGGCCTCTTGTGCATCAAGTGTACGTAGCGCACGTGATTTTCCAGTGTCGCCTTCAGATTGAAAGATTGTCCGCAGCCTTGTAAATTTGACCACGTCGCTAAATCCTCGGTCTTGCTCAAGTCGAACTCGCCGCACACGAACCGAGCGCTTTCATGAGCGCTGCGAATGTGTACGTTCAGGTTTGACGTCCTCGTGAAAAATTTGGTGCACCCAGGCCATGGGCAGACAACCCTCTTGCGCTCCTCGGCGGGCTTAGGCTTGGCATGCTTGGACTCGATATGCTTCTCCAAATCTTCTCTTCCTTTGCACGACGCTCCGCAAAACATACAGTTGACATGAGAGCTCTTCATATGAGCCTGTAGAAGAGCGAGCGAAGGAAACCCCACCGTCCTTGGATTGCCATCGTCGTCCTCCTCGGTGGCGCATTCATCACACCAAAAGCGGTTCTCTCCGTGATCCCGTTCCTGATGTCGCCTCAGACCACCGGCCGTGTCGAATCCCTGCCCGCACATGGGGCTCGACTCGTCTGATCTGTGGTTACACTGAAATGCGGGCCTGTGTTGGTGCTCGGTTCGGATGTGGCGCTGGAGGGTCTGGTGCTTACGGAAGCTCTGCTTACAGGGGGGGAAATCCCGGCATCTAAACCGCTCCTGGCCCTCGTGAACGAGCTGGTGTCTGCGGAGGCGGGTGGCGGTCATGAACTGCTTCCCGCAGCCCTGGTGGGCGCAGACATAATCCCTCTCGGTCGTGTGCGATCCCTTGATGTGCTGCTTCAGATGCTTCTCTTCCATGTAGTCCTTGTCGCAGCCGGGGTGTGGACAGCGAAAGGGGCGCTCGTTGTTATGGGATCTCAGGTGAGCGGCGAGGCGGGCGGGGCGGTTGAAGGTCTTGGTGCAGTTGGGATATGTGCATTTGATCGTCTTGAGGTCCGAAGGCCACCTCGGAGCAGGGCTGAGTGGCGTGAGAGGCGTGTTTACGGGACGTGTGGACGTGAGTTCGGTATATCGGGACTCGTTGTCAGAGGCATCGCCATCCAGCTCCAGATCCAAGCGGGAGCTCTCTGAGAGAGAGGATCGGCTCATTAGTATTCATAGATTGGACTGCATGGAAAAGCAGCGTACCGGTGAGACTGGGAAGAGCATCAGGCCGGTTCCTCTTTGGCAGAGGACGGTCCTCGGGTGCCTCGGTGGCAGTTCTTTTCATGACGAGAAGTTCGAGAATGGCGCCACCGCCCGACTCTACGCCCAATTGCCCGGCGAAGAGTGTGCAATGGCTGGTGATGAGCTGTGTTGGTGTTGATTAAGTTTCTTCAAGTAAGTGCAGGTGTATTAATTGAGAAAAATTTAGTGGATCTCAGCTCTCTTTTTAGAAGGATAAGATTGGAGATGTGCGCAGGTACTTTGTGCACGGGTACCAACATACATGTACGCAGTACCGCCTACGAAGTACATCCACTACGTGAGTGCAGGGTGGAGGTACCTAAATATCTGTACTAGATACTAATGTAGCCCGCCATACTGCCGGGGCTAGTGTAGCATAGTGACCAATCAGACCGAACCACTCCACTCCCGCTAGTCTCGACTCTTCTTTCAGCCTCTTTCGGGCTTGAAATTTTCTATCGCATTCAGCTAAGCTCACTCACTCACTCACTCACTCTTGCGCCCGCGCCTCGCTGCGATCCAACTTGCCAACACCGCACCCGCAACCGAGCCCACCATTCATTTACAGCCCACAGCCCTACGCTCGTTTCTCGCTATTCGATCCGCATTACGATGTCTGACTACGGGGATGACAATGATCTCGGAGGTGGCGATGGGGGCATGTGAGTTGTGCCCTGCCGCGACGCGCCGCGCACAACAACCCGCACCGTCTTGCTAACAACCCCCCCCCGGACAGGGATGAGCCCATGTACGAAGAAGAGGAGGAGGTGTTCGAGGACGAGCTAGACCCCGAGGTTCCCGAAGACGGGGACGACGAATTCAACCGACGCGGGAATGACGAGGAGGATCACGTCGTCATCTCGGGCGACCCGTCAGCTAACGCCAATGCCCAGAAGGGCGCCTCGGCCAACAGGTCTATCAAGGACAAGAAGATCCCTAATGAGGAACGGTCCACAACCCCATACATGACCAAATACGAGAAGGCGCGCATTCTGGGCACCAGGGCCCTTCAGATCAGGCAAGCCAACAAACACAAGAGACCTGAAAGACGACACGGGGGATGACATGGCTGACTTGGGGTATGGACAGCATGAATGCGCCCGTTCTTGTCGACTTGGAAGGCGAATCCGACCCTCTGCAGATCGCCATCAAGGAGATGAACGAGAAGAAGATCCCCCTCATCGTCCGTCGGTACATGCCAGACGGCTAGTACGTACATACCTTGCAAACCTTCCTCGCTGCTGCGGATATGCTGACTGTAAACCTAGCTATGAGGACTGGACATGCGAAGAACTACTCCAGTAAAGACGCGCCGCCGTTGCATATCTCGAGGACACCCATTCTCATAATCGATATCTCCCCTAAAGAAGGGTGTCTCTCTCGACAAGCAGCCAGGGAGGCAAAACAAAAAGTGCATAAGCGAGGCGTTGGGGTTTGTTTCTACACCATATACCGAGCCTAGTTCTGAGCTACCCATGCCACAGGGCGCCTTGGTAACATCCAGGCCGGGCGTGCTGTCTACGGAATCTCGCGATTGCAAAATATGAGTAGTCGCGCAAAGGGATGGTCACTCAAGTCTTCGTCCTACTCGGTTGCTAGGCATGCTTAGAATGGACCTGCGTACCACCGAGAGCTGGACAACGACAAGAACGGCTGCGGCAAGGTGCACTAATTTTGAACTTGTTTCGTAAGAGGTTTTCGAAAGAGACGAGAAAGTATATAAAAGATATGGCCCACCGTTGTGCCCATATCATTGCGACGTGGATTTGTCCATAACAAGGGGCTTGAAGAGATTGAAGAGACGGCTCTAGTTGTACTAACAGACTGGATAGAACGAAGCTTTAACACGCTCAGGTCCGAGGAGAACGTACTGACTATTCTTCCAGCTTGCGGAACGAGGTAGCACCGTACTTAATATCAATTTTTGCACATACCTGCTGATGTACTGGCTTTATGTTTTGCTCACTGTTGACCTTCGTGCCTGGTGGTCGGTTCGAGCCCACTCCGTCGTAGCACTACCCAGGACCCATTTCTCGTGATGAGTGCAGAGATAGGCGGGACCGAATATTTGTTTGTGGTCTTTCTGTCCACCTGGTCAAACAAAGCGACCCCCAAACTCGTAACGCAATATGCCGCCACGAAATTGCCACAATGAGCATCAATATCCTCCTCTCCAAAGCTCCACCACATCTTCATTATGCACAAAAGACCCTAAATTAGAGTAGGTACTTCCGTAAGGTAGGCACAGCTGTCGGTAAGCCAATTGTTTCCCTTCCCGTCATACATTGCGGGTGGTGTACATACAGACCAGCAGGGGTCGCAGAATGACGTAGGGCAGCGAGAAGGGAGCAGCAGGGATCAGGACCAATCAGCGACGACGACAGTGCCCAATTAGATCACTCACCCATTCATTCCCGGCTGCTGCGAAAGTCTGGCTGAAGGTAAATACGAGGTGGCAGCCCACGATGCTACACTGCATAAATCTAATGCTGTGCAATGATCTACTCTGGTCGATCCCTGCGTCGAAGATGTCCTAGGACCCCTCGTGATAGTTGTCGTATCTTCCCATCTACATGTAGTCTTCTCACCTCCTTCTTAGGCAGGCAAGTACCCTAACCTATTTAGAAGGTAAGGTTACATGGAAATCGATAATGCATCACCATGCAGCAGACAGACTCCACACCCTGCGAGTCCCTGCGTAGGATAGCGCCGGCATAATTGTAAATTGACGTTGTTTACTTACACCTGTACCTACCTACGTCTCTCGACGGCTGAAAGTGCTTGCATGGACGACAATAACGTGCGCCGCACGCGAAAGACCCAGGGTTAGGCCGCATAAGTTGTACGATGGCGGATACCTAATTTAGTAGCGGACTGTCCCACCGGCACTTGTTTCTTCCTCTATCCCTGGGCTGGACCCTTGGGTTGAGGAATGCCTGAGTGCTAGTGTAGAAACAATCCGATGATTTCACCAAAATGGTCGAATAGGGGTCCCGAGAGGTGAGATCTTCTCCTATTATTGCCAAATTATGTGTTGCCATGCCCATACTATTCCATTTACGATAGATGGGTATCACGTGTGTAAGTTCTATCATGTGTGTTACTGTCTCAAGCTATTACACTGGTAGAAACAAATGGGACACGACGATGATCCAGAGAACCCAGAGCACCCGAATATTGATATTGTTTATGTCTCGCAGTACACTGGTATACACCAATACCTCACCTCCAGCCAGCTGTCACCAAGACCAGGCGTGGATAGACGAATACGGGTATTTCGGCATGCACACTGCCCCTCTCACGCAGATTTCGATATATCACAGCGCCTTATGGGGAGGAAGAGCGATCTGCATGCATACCGCTAGGTAATATGTAGAAGGATACTGCCGTGGCTCATCGTCATTGCCCACAGGACGATATCTCTTTGTAGGTACTTGATATACTTACATACATGTACGTGGTATGTACATACATATTGTACCTACCTACTCAGATTAAGTGCCTGCTATTTGGTAGATGTTAATTTCGACACGGCCCAGCTCTCGCAAGCCTTCATCCCTACCTACTACCCACGGTCGACAAAGTCAGCCGATCTAACAATCATCCTCATTCTAGACCTATCTGTTGTGCCACGCTCACTCACCCGTACGACCTCATCCCCTAGGCTACAGCTATTTACGATATACGACACGGGTAGATGTGACGTTATTACCGAACAAGGATACCCATACATAAAGACCTTGCGACAGCTCGTTCACCTCATATTCAACTTACCTACTCTACATACCCTACCCTACCTCATACCCTACCTCGTCACATATCGCCACCATCAGCACCGGCTCTATCAGCACTCATCAGCTGCTTAAAGCCTTCACTGACAGATTATAACATCACTCGCCATCGTATCCCACATATCTTCCAATACACCTAATCCGTATTTCAAGATGCAGTTGTTCGCCGGAATCATAGCTACCATCATGGTAGCCTCAACATGCGTGTCGGCTCTACCCAAGCCAGCACCAGCCAAGCGAGCAATGGGTGGTGTAAGTGTGCCTTCGGACCATTCCATCCATTACTTATCCACCATTCCATACACCAGCTAATTCATATTGGCCTTCTCGCGTTATAGATCCTTATGTGCCAAGGTCCCAACGCGACGGGCGCGTGCCACTACGAGGCCTACGCTCTAGACGTATGCCACGACGTGCCTCAGGAATTCTTCAAAAACACGCGAACGTTTGCGCCAGACAACGATGATTTCTTCTGCTGGCCTCGAGTGTAAGAAAACTCCCACCCCCTCTCTTACTTACACATGATTCTCCCGCTGCGCCGGGATAACAATAGTCTGTATTTATGCTGACATGATATACCACAACCGACAGCGGTCGATGCTCCGACATCTGCAAATCGCCGAGCGGCTGCACGTTCGGCGGCGCGTTCTATTTCGGGAACCCCAACAAGTATGACTTGGCCAAGATCTCCTGGGACAAGAGCCTCGTGTCTTTCGACTGCCACAAGAACCAGACTGTTACGCCGCCGGCCTAAAGCGTCACGTCGGCCTTAGTCAGCTATTTATTCATTGACAAATGTCTCTACCGTTAGCTGGCTCTCCCGACACCTTTCATGAGTCGGCGCAGTTTTCTCCTTTAATACGGAGTAATCAGAAGGAGCAGTGGATTAAGAAAAACCATGGCAGATGAGAGGATCCTCCGTCATCGTGTGTTCCGTTACATCTCGTACGTTTCGTTACGCCTTCATCAACTGACTGGGAGGCTCTCTGAATTGCGATCGCATTGAGGTGCGCGGAGAAGCAAGAAGAAACAAAGAAAAATCCTAGATACCTTGAGCATGAATCGTTTTCCTAATTAAAAGATACCAATTTTGCAATGTATTCATTCAGATAGAACCTGATAACCATATTCGACTTGCCTCGTCTTGTCTCGCTGTAAATCAATAAAATATAAAATAATAACACGCGCACCTCGGGATTCGGCGTTTGCACATTCCTAGCTAAGGTATGACGCACTTAGCCATGTGGGGTCGTTCTGGCGGGGTAAAGACGACATCAAGACGAGAGCTTGAGATACCTACTTCTACATGTATGCAGGTGCATACTTACATATAAGTGCTTACTTAAGTAGATAGATGCGAGTTGTTTGACCCTTTAAACTGCCGAATAGCAAGACGCCTATAACACAAGATGGAGAGGGGTGACGAGGAGATATTGGATATATACCTCGGTAGATTAGCCGATGACATGGACATAAACATACATGATGTCGAACTTTTGTATATATATATTTATCTCTCTGTATTTATTAGGTATTTATAAATTATTTCCCTGTGAACTTTTCTAACTACCTTTAAGCTCCTAGCTTACATCTTTCGTGTACAATAATCGACTAAAAGTACCTCAGTCTAGAAGGTAGCCATTCCCGTTACCCGCGAGGGACTATTCCCGTCCCTCCATCTTCGCATGCCCCTCTCTAGCTGTTTTATCGTATGTAGATATCTACAGCTCTCCTCTTCATCTTTAACCAGATAACCTACACCTACCTACCTGCTTACACGTCACTTACAAATACAGCTACATCATTTATCCTAGCGGTATCTACTAACGAGGATAAAGCATCGAAAAAGGAGTGAGCGCAAAGCAATAGAGAGCAAACACGATACGATACAGCAACGACCAAGAATCTCCGGAACAAACTTGATTGAACGGGATCAAATTCTACAATCCGGCTTCCGAGAAACGAGAGAGGACAGCAGGGAAAATAAATAGAGGGAAGGAGAAGAGAGAGAAAAGAGAGCAAGAAAGCCGAAAAGACAAGAAAAAATGGCGTTCGAAATCAAAGCAACAATCACCACCTTCGGCGGCCAGCTGCTCAAGCTGACGCACCAGTCAACGAGCACCAAGACGCCGATGGCCGTATCCGTATTCCTGCCACCATCCTCGACCCTGTCAACAACAACGCCCACGAAGGCCCCGGTCCTCCTCTTCCTCTCCGGCCTGACCTGCACGCCGGACAACTGCTCGGAGAAGGGCTTCCTGCACGCGGCGGCGTCCCGGCACGGCATCGCGGTCGTGTACCCGGACACGTCGCCGCGCGGCGCCGGCGTCGAGGGCGAGGACGCGAGCTACGACTTCGGCAGCGGCGCCGGCTTCTACGTCGACGCCACGCGGGCGCCGTGGTCCGACAACTACAACATGTACAGCTACGTGCAGAAGGAGCTGCTCCCCGCTCTCTTCTCTTCTTCTACGGGGGAGGGAGTCGGATTCGCAGACCGCCTCGACCCCGACCACGTCTCCATCACCGGCCACAGCATGGGCGGCCACGGCGCGCTGACGCTGTACCTCAAGAACCCGGGCTTCTACCGCAGCGTGTCGGCCTTCGCGCCCATCTGCAACCCGTCGCGGTGCCCGTGGGGCGAGAAGGCGTTCGCGGGGTATCTGGGCGATGGCGAGGAGGACCGCGCCGCCTGGGCGGCCCACGACGCCACGGCCCTCGTAGCCAGCGAGGCCTGGAAGGGCACCGCTGACTTCCGCGCTCTCGTCGACGTCGGCACCGCCGACGGCTTCTACAAGCAGGGCCAGCTGCTGCCCGAGAACTTCGAGGCCGCGGCGCGCGGGAACGGCGTGGGTGGGCTTACGGTGCGGTATCAGGAGGTGAGCTGCTGGCTTTGTTTTGTTTCCTTGAAAACCCCCAAACTGACCAAAAAAACAAACAGAACTACGACCACTCGTACTACTTCATCTCCACCTTCGCCGAGGACCACGTCAAGCACGCCGCCAAATACCTTTTCGGCCAAAGTAAAGGACCCAAGTCAATTATCTAGGTCTGCGAGACTGGCAAGGTTTCCTAGGGTTGGGTTAGATTGATGGGATCACGACGGAGTCGAGTCAAGGTTCGACCAGGGAATGGGTGCATGGATAGATATATGTATTACGGGAGAGAGGAGGGGGTATGAATGGTCTGCGAATTATCTCGCTCCAATGTCGCCGTCGCTGGCGGCGTCACGAAATAAACGAAGAAATGAATAAAAAAATGGTCACTCTCACATTATAGCTCCATCTATGGCAAGCTAAAGTAAGTAGGTAGGTAGGAAAGCAAAACGCCGATCGATCATCATCGTCGTCGTCGGGGCCAATGGTTTCGTATCGTATCGTATCGTATTCTTCAGATATCTCATTTCATTCCCCACCCCGGCCGTCAGTCAATAGGTACGCACACACTTACGCGCGGGGGGGGGGGGGGGGGGGGGGGGGGGGGGGCG
>MU392178.1:190614-271733 GCA_022578495.1 Nemania sp. NC0429 | reverse complement strand
TTTTGTTTTTTTTATTTATTTTTTTTTTATTTTTTAAATTTTATTCCCCCCCCCGGCCGGCATTAAATTGGTACGCCAAAAATTACGCACACCCCCCCCCCCCCCCCCCCCCCAGCATTATCATTGATCCCCCCGACCTGCTGCTTACCATCGCCTCGTGAGAAATATATACGTAGAGAGTTTATAAACACCATGACTATGTAGTAACTGTGTGGGATATCGACAAGCCAAAGCCACCAAGATAGCCATCTTTCATGGAGACGACAAGAAACGACAAATATGGCCTTGTTGCGTAAATGCAAGAACACCAGCATGCAGATGAGAGGGACGACGGGATTCGTTCGCCGAGATGATCAGCTGAGCCTCTTTCCCACTTCGGCGCCTAGGCCGTCTTTCTCGGCTTGCATTATCATCTCCGTCTCGGCTTCCCGTCGTATGCGGCGGTAGGCGAGCTTCTGGTATCGACTGAGACCTTTCCACCAGTGCTGTCCGGCCTCGTGCTCGGCGATGCGCCCTAGGAGCTCCGAGGTCTTGATGCGGACATCTTTGTCCTTGTGGAAGAGACCGAGCGCCAGATAAAATAGACCGGCATGGGATTCGGGCGCGACCGTCAGCAGCAGACAGATCTCGTCGTAGGACCAGACCGACTTGGCGATGGAGAGATATACCTCCCGACTCTGTGCCGCAGTAAGCCGCTGCGTGCGCAGACGATCGTGCATATGGTGGAGATCAAGACCCTTGAGGGGTCGGATGGTATATAACTGGCCAGAATCCTATGCGGGCGTTAACAAGAAGTGGAAATCGTTAAAAGGGTGAATCGCGAAACATACCTGGATATAGCTGTAGTAGCTCCTCGTATTTCTCCAGCCTTCGATCCTGTACACATTACCGGCCAATTCTTTCTGCTTGGCGGCGTCGTCAGCCCAGACGAAACCGTGTCCGCCCGTCATCTGCTCGTGCTCCTCGCCTCCTATATATAGCGCGCTAGCGCCATACACGCTTTCCTCGAAGGCTGCGGCTATGCGCGTAAACCGAATCACCCAGTCCCGCCACTTCGCCCGAATCACTCGTTCGCCAAGCCTCGCAGCTATGCTCTTGAGGATGTCGTTCATGAACACCACGTCTCCCGTCAGATCGGTCGAGGTGTGAGAAGAACCACTGAGTTGATGCGCAAAGGCGGGATTCTGCTGTTGGAAATAGACCAGGCCTTCCGTGACCGGCGCTTGCTCGATCTTACTGCTGATTTTCATTCGCCCGCTTGGAAGGTCGCACAGCAGATCCCACCACTCCGGATGCAGCTCGAAGGTGGGATTGGTCACACCAGCGATGAAACCGGGCACCTTCAGCAGGTCATCGATCTTGGTGAGATCGGTGTAGGGAAAGGCAAAGCGGGTAAAGCCTCTCAGCAGGCCCCCGGACGCGAGAGCACACGCAGCCAGCACGGCTTCGGCCACTTCGCCCGAGGGCATGTTGTGGCCTAGAAAGATGATCCTTTTCTGCGTCAGAAGCGCGTTGGCTAGGACCATGATGGGATGCGTGCCGGGGCCATTCGTCGTCAGGTGGGGATGCAGGGTAAAGGGCTGCATCGATTTGGCATGCGGCTCGGAGAAATTCTGTATTAGCTTGACGAGAGAGAAATCTCCGACCGTCTCCGGCGTGGTAGCGGTTGGGATCTTGACAGGGATGGGAATACCCTTGTATAGAACCCTGCTCTCGAATTCATGGGTGTCTCGTGGCACCGAATAGGTAGTCTGGCCCTCGAGATAGGCCTTGGTGCCGGCCCGAGATATACTTTGTGGCTTGGGCGGATTCTTCGCAGCGTCGAACGGCTCGCCCACCTGATCGGCCCTATCCTCATCGATGCGCTTGAGGATCATGCGCTCAAACTTTTCGACAAATAGATCTTTGTTCTCGCTCGATTGCAGGAGGTACTTCTCTAGCAAGCTTAATCTCGGCATGAGCGAGAGGTCCATGTCGTTGACAGCGTCGTAGAGCATAGACAAGGTTTCCGGGACCGGGGACTTGAAATATTCCTCGAGGGCCAGTAAGAGGAGAGGCTGAGGACAGTTAGCATTGACCGACGCCATGGTCCCCCGCTCAACGCGCGCGCCACTGACGAACCTTGTAGATATGCAGGAATGGGTGTCGAGTACATATCGCCATAGCCTTGACCACGGCCCCTCTCTTCACCGTCTTATCATGCTTCGTATACACCAAGTTCAAGACATAGATTAGAGGTGGTCCCTCTCCTCCTTCGGGCTCTGAATCGGTTGAATCATCATCGCCCCAGTCATCCTCGTCATCGTCGTCGTCGATGTTGCCGTTCTCATTGTTGTCCTCGTGTTTGCCCGTGTCATTCAGTATACCGGCCTCCCTGTCTCTTCTCCTCTTCCTCCTCCGCCGACGCGCCTCTTTTCGTCTCTTCTCTTGCTCCTCCTCCTCCTGGTTTGAGTCTTTGTGTAGGAAGAAGATGGTCCAATCCTGATTGCGTGAATGTGCCTGGTCTGGCAACATCAACTCGGCCAACATGTGCTCGTCGCCGGTGATGGCGACGGGGAACTGGTGCTCCATGACAGGACCACGGTCAATGTCGAAGGACGCGACAAGGATGTACTCGACATGATTCTCGGCGGATTCTCGTGGATATTGGGAACGAAGCTTCCGAGGGGACTGGGACATGGGGTGGGCCCTCGCCAGGACAGACAGGGACGAGTCCTCCGATGCGACGGTGTGGCTTGCAAAGGACGAGGTCTTCGAATTGGAGCTTGGGTGGGACGTACGATCTGTCTCCGTCGGTGGCGGTCGCGAGGGGGGCGGGGGTGAGATACCGGAAGCCGAGTTCGAGCGTGACGAGGGAAAGGAGGAGAGGGATGTGCGCTGGTGGCCGTGGCCGGCTATGCCAGAGCTAGGACCAGGGCCATTCGAGAAGGACTGGGACTGGTTGGTGTTGGTTCGCGTCAGATACGGCAGGGCGGTCTGTGTTGAAGACATGGCCATGGTCGGCGATTTGTCAAGTCGACGCGGCGACAGGGTGTATCTGTTGCCGGGTATGCCAAGTATACCAAGTATGCGTGCCCGTGCCCGTGTCCGTGCCTATCTATGACTGTGCCGGTGCCCTCGAGCAGAGATCCGGGGCCGAAGGAGGAGGAAGATGTTGTTCCTCTCGGTGGCTCGCGGGGCGGCGCGAACTTGGCAGCAGGCGAGACTTGGTAGCGGACCAAACCCCCTATGCTACACTATGTATGTATTGTCCTGGTGGATCGATATTTGGGCTTGGGCTACAGACGTCTAAGACAATTAGCTCAAGACAAGCCAGGTCAACTGGCTACCAGGATGGTTGAGTACAACTTGGCGTGGCGTGGCAGAGAGTACGGAGGAGTGTAGTGCCCTGCGCAGAGAGAGTCGAGAAACCGGACCCCTTTTTTTGTCAAAGAGCACGTAACCAGCTAGAGCCAACTGGACTGGACTGGATTTGGACTGGACACTGGACTGGACGGGGAAGAGGCAGGGAGGGAATTGGTCCGAGGCCAAAACATGACTTTCTATATGGTCATGGTGAACTCTGGATCCTCCCTCGCCAGACAGAACAGCCTGTGTGTGATCTGTTTCAGAGGGTATACCGTATACGCCTCACAAGCCGGTTGTCAGATGGATAAATAAGTGTAGGTAGCAGTGTATGGGTTGGTTGTTATCTGGTGTAGTAAGGGGACGTCTTTCTCTTCTCTTTTTGATTCCTTGACAAGGGGGTGAAAACGGGGGCCGGCTTTGCAAGGTTGCATTGCCAAATTTGTAGTGTACCTAGCGTAGCGTGCTAGATAGTGAGGTACATATAGTGTCCTCAGGTACCTGTTAGCATACATGTACTTTGTATGTATCCCGGGTATAGGTACTTACATGTAGGTACTACCTTGTAGTATATACTTAACATACCTAACGTAATCCCTGCATACCGCCTACTGAACGCTCTTTCTTCTTTCTTTCTTTCCTTTGGTTCTTTCTCTCTCTCTCTCTGGCGTTTAGGTTTACCTACCCCTCCGGCCCCTCTATTGGATGCTAGGTAAGAGGTACACTACCAGGTACTTAGTACGGACCCCTGATTCTACCTTGTCTGCACACAACCTACAGTCCTAACTTTCTACGACCCGCTGTTCCCAGATGGCCAATTGAGTTTGCTGCCACGTTTTAGCGCTCAACGTCTGTGGCTCAGGTGTTAAGCATCCTACCTATCATGGTAAGTCCCGTGCTCTTGGCAGACTTTACCATATGTGAGTGCATTAAGTATCCTGGTAAGTATTGAACTGTTAAGCTTAGATGGAAGATTTAAGCTTGCAGCGTTACCTCCTTTCTGAACTATTATGGAAAGATGCTTGCTCAAAAGGGAAAATCCTGCAGGGAAGCAAAAGAAGATCATGTCCTCAAATAGGTAAGCTATGCCCATCCACACCACCCATTTATTCCCCTAGTCTTGCCCAACAGGCTCAATGTTGTGCAGGAGAAAACCCCTGACACTAATGAAACTAGCCTCAGCCAACAGCCTTCCATTCCATAATCCAAATACGGCACGAAACCCCGAGATGGTCTAGCCTGAAGCACGAGCCATCTGGTTGCGCCCACTCTCTGCTAGCTAAGGACCCGGCCAAGGAACCTTTTTCCATCCTAAACAAGACAGTCGGTGTCCAAATTAGGAGTTTCCCAGGTCCCGCTAAACAAGAATTAAGTAAGAAACACTTGGTACTGAGCAAAGTATTTAGAGTCCAGCGTAGCATAGTGACTTGATATAAAAGAAAACAAGAGGTTAAATCCATCACTAGAATCTGATATCTCTGTGATATGCTATTGTCACTGATACTTCTCAGATTCTTTTCCGGCCTGCTGATCTACCTCAGACTCGATCCTTCTTTTATTCTTTCTGTGCTGCTTATAGAGAATTAATCACTGCGCTGGCAAAGCCTTGTAACCCATCTTAGAGTGTAAGCAGGATTGTGAGCTTGTAGTACCGTACTTCTTAACCCTGGAGCTTGCCACATATGACCGCATATTCTATGACACTGTGACAGACAAGAGTTTGCTAAGCCCACTTCCGCCTTTCCATACAACGTCTTGGGACATCTGGGTATCCTATCTGCAGCATGGCTTGACATAAACAGAAATAGTTCCCCTCATTGTAAATTTATAATCAAGAAGCCATACCAAGATTGAAGTGATGATGTCTGCTATGTCCTCAATGTGCTTGTCAGCTCGAACCATTTCACCTCTCAACGGTGACTCTCTGCTTTACATGTGTCATTTACTACTTAAATCAATCTTGCATGTACGTCTATTTTGAAACAAGATGCTCTGTCAAGCTCTGCTGAGTGTATTTGAGCCTCATCTGATCGAGGTAGCCTTTATATCTAACGTCAAACAGTTGACATAAAATAATGGTTGTTTGTTTTGATTTTCTTGTACGGAGCCCTGAGCTGCCACACAACCAGCCACGACATGTTGTTTTCACTATCACTACCTAACTCCAATGGCCTGTCGCTGAACACATCATCGCGGCCTGATTCTTCTTCATAAGACAAATTTCAGTAGAAAACACCATCTCGAAATCGATTGCTAAAGAAGTCCATCAGATGGAGAACAAGGATCTACCGGGCGTCCAGCCCGTGCCGTCTTATATCTTGCAGGACGTGCCAGGTAAAGGCAAGGGACTCACAGCCGTGAGCCCAATCGCTCGCGGCACTCGGATCCTCTGTGAGAAGCCTCTGATCACCAGCACCTCTCGCCAGACGGATCTGGGTCAGTTGAAAGCGGCCATACGCCGACAGATCAAGAGCCTCTCCGAGGACCAACGGCAGACCTTCCTCTCTTTGCACAATATTCACCCGTACAATAATCTCGACGAGCAATATCTCGGAATTTTCCGCACAAACGCACTCCCCATCGAAGATGACGGCGTCGAGGGAGGGATCTTCGTCGAGGGGAGTCGTGTCAACCACGCCTGCGACAACAATGCACAGAAGCATTGGAACGAAAGAATTAAGAGGCACACGGTCCACGCCATCCGGGATATCGCTGTCGGCGAAGAAATCACAATCACGTACCTCGGCTCGCTCAGGAGCCGCAAAACGCGTCAGGAAAACCTTCAAGCTAAGTTCGGCTTTAGATGTCTCTGCGCTCTCTGTTCCCTGCCTGAAGAGCAGAGCAAGCAGGTGGATGACAGGCTGGAACAGATATATTACCTCGACCAAGTCATTGGTTTCCAGGGACTAGCGGGAATCTCGGCAAAGCCTCTCAAGATGCTCCGTCTGATTGATCGCCAAGTCTGCCTGTACAATGAGCACGGGCCCAATGACGTTGGGCTACCACGAGCATTCCTCGACGCATCGCAAGTCCTTCTTGCGCATGACGACCTCGCCCGAGCCCGGGTGTTTATCCAGAGAGCGATATCCGAATGGGAATCGACCCAAGGCGCCGATAGTGCATCTGTGCTCGAATATCGACATCTCTTGGACGACCCTTCGAAGCACCAGCTGCACGGCATAACGAAGAAGTGGGCCACTACGATAGACCAAGCACCCCAAGGGCTTAGTCCAGATGAGTTTGAGGATTGGCTTTGGCGGAGAGATAGGCCTATGCGTGAAGGGAAGCCTGCAGACTTCCACCACGGTGCATACTTCCCCGTGTTCGCGGAATTGCCGAACGACCGAGAGCTAGACCTAGATTTCTTCGACTTCAATATGGGCGATAAGGCCGGCCAGCCGAGGCGGCATTGGTGCTTCCTAGGCGAGATAGTTGAATTCGGGTATCTGATGCGCCTGCAAATGGAAGTGAAGGGCCGAAACGGGGCAAAGGTGCCCTTATTCTTCTACACAGAAGACCGAGGAGAGGAATTGATGGAGTCACTCAGAACCGGGCAGGTCGTCGCCATCCTGTACGCGAAAAGCCACGCATTCATGGATGGACAATTTGGCATCCGCCTTGAAGACGCTGCCCTCGTCAAGGTGAGAGACCCTTGCCCCTTCTCCTATCTCGACAATAGAGATTCTTGAAAACCTACGAAGGAATGTGGCTGATAAAAGCATTTTAGATATTTCCTTGCTCGCTAGAACGCTTACTCGGACTGAGTAAATGTAAGGGCTCTAGATGCTCTCTTTAAATAAATGCGTAGATCGCGCGGGCCTGTAAGGGCTACAATCTATACTAAACTTAATAATATAGTTTAGGGCTTATATTATAACTAAAAAACTAAAGCTAAGTTAAAGCTATTATAAGTAAAAAGGTAAAGTATATAAGTATATAGCCTATGTTCCAATTAAATAATTAGTAATTAGGTGACCTAATATAATAACTTTTTTTTATTTATTTAGATCGAGTTTTTATAATTAATTAATTTTATTAAAAATAAAAAAAAAATACAGTATATTAATTTTAAAAAATAATATCTATACGTTAGCATAAATAAAGCTTTTATATATATTTTATCGATTTTTTATTTTTATAATATATTTAATTTTTTTAAAATCTTTGATTTAATTTTTATTAATTCTTTATTTTATTAATTTTTTATATTAATTTTTAATTTTATTTTTTTAATTTTTTTATAAGTTTATTATAATATTTTTATTTTTTTTTTCGCTTTTATTATTAGTTTAGCTATATTATATAAAAGCTTTAACTATTTTTTAGCATTATAGTAGTGCTGTTTCTATCGAAATTATTTTATTATAGCAGGCGATTAATAAATTAAAATATTTTTTAATCGCTTTATATATAACCAAATTAACAATAAATACTTATATTTTTAATAATTTGCTAATAATTTTATTAATAATTATATAAATAATGCATTTTATATTTTAATTTTAATATTTGCTTATTTTAGGTTTAATTTTAATTATATTAAACTAATAGGTTAATTAGCTATTTAATTTAAATACCTAAAATAACTTATTTTTAAAATTAATTTTTATATTTTAAATAAGCAAAAAAAAAAAAACGATATGTTTTGCTTTTAATACTATTTAATTAATTATATAATTAGTAATATTTTAAACTTTATAAATAAAAAAAGCGCCTATAAAACCATTAAGCATAAACTTAAGCTTTAGCGCGTTAAAGGCGGCGTATAATAGTTCCGGTGCTGTGTTATCTAAGTAAAGCTTAGGCAAAAGTTATAATAAAGCTTGGTATTTTATTTTTATATATCTTATATTTTTTTAAGCTTATTTTTTTTTAGTTTGCTGTAGCTATATTTTTTGCTTTATATAAGCTTAATTTTGTTCGAGCTTATTAAAATTAATTTTTTTTTAACTTAATAAAAAAAAAGCTATATTTTAGCTTATTTATAAAATTCAAATAAAGTCTATCGAACTTTAATATTTTTATTTTATTAATTTATTTAATTTTTATATTTAAAGTTAATTTAAATAATAAGCTTTTATTTTTTAATATTTATTATTAATAAAATAGGTTTTAGGTTATAGTAATTATATATATAATGCGGGCTGTTATAACTATTATATATAAGCTTTTTATATTTTTTTTAGTTTTTTATATATATTTAATAGCATATAAAATATTTGTTTATTTAGCGATTTTAATAAAAGGTTTTTATTATTATTTTTATATTATATTAATTTTTAAGCTAAAAAAGCTATTTTATTTATTTATTTTTTTAATTATATTTATTTTATGCTTTAGTATTGCCTATTTATATAGTTATATAAATCGCTTTAGTTATTATAACTACTTTAAGCTTTATATTATTAAAAAATCTTAATTTGGCAGTCTATACTATGTCGGCAATAACTATATTTGCTTTGTATTTTTAAGCGCCTAAGATAATATAAACGTTAATAAGTTCGAAAATAGCCTCTGCTAAAGACAGTTTAAAGATCTTTTATTAGAAAATAATAGCTTAAATATTATATAAGGTTATTACTATAATAGTAAAACGCTTACTGTTAGGGTAGGCTAATTAAAAAGCAAATATTAATACGATTAAGTTTTAAATATATTTTGCATTTACTAAGTTAAAGGTATTAATACCGTTAATATTTTTATTATTGCTTAAATTATTAATAAATAAAAAAAAGCCGCTTATTTATTTATTTAAAATAGTATAAAAAAAAATCGAGTATAAAAAATAATTAAGTCGTTATAGTTATATTAGCTTTTATATAGTCGTTATTTATAAAATATATATAATATAAACTTTAATATATTTTTTTTTGCTTAGTAGTTAATAGTAAAAATATAATTTAAAATAATTTAAGCGTATTATATATACGTTATAAAAAATAGTTTATATTAAAAGGCAAAAAAATTAAAAAATTTAGTTTTATTATTTTTGCTTTAATAAAAATTAAAAAAAAAAAATAAAAAGTTCTAACTGTGCTATATTTTTTAATATTATATAAATAGTTACGTTAAAATATTTATTTAATAAAATAAGTATATTTAGCTTTATTATTTAATATGCTTTATTAATTTAAATAATTATAAGGTTAATATAGTCGCTTAGTGTCGCCGCTATAATAGGTGTGCATATAATAATGTCTGCTTTTTAGTACAGTTTTTTTATTAGTTTAGCTTTTAAATTGTTATAAAGTTTTTTATTTTTAGCTTTTTAAATAGCAGGGTTTTATGTTTTAACTTAAAAATTAGCATTAATATATTATATTAAAAGGTTTATTATTTTTTACTTAAAGTATTTAAAAACTATAAATTTAATAAATTTAAAAAAATTTTAAATTATTTTATTTTTTTAAGCTTTATAAAAGCTTTTGCTTATAAGCTTATATATTATTTTTTTAAGTTTAAATAAAGCGGCTATGTTTATTTTTAAATAAGTGTTTTTTAGATCTTTATAAATTTTAGCTGCAGCTGTAATAACTGCTAATGTATAAATAATACATATTATTTTTTCCGGTCATATTTAATTAAACTTTATAAAGTATATATTAGCGATATTATTTAATTAATCGTTATAAAACGCTATTATAAAAGTGGTAATTTATTTATAATTTTTTTTTTTTATATTTATAAGTGGTATTTTATTAAAAATAGGTCTTAGCTTAAAGGCTGGTATAAAAAAGTCTGGCTTATAAGTAGTTAAATTTTTTAAATTATTTAATTTTAGGTTTTTTTTATTTTATTAATTTATTATAAAAAGTTTGGGTTTAGCAAAAGGCTTTATTATTAAAAGCTCGATTTAATCTGTTATAAAAGATTTAAATATAGTAGGAGGCTCTGTTGTAGATATAGCTGTAATTTAGTTTATTATAAAAAATTTAGGTATAATAATTTAATTTGCTATAAAAAATTTAGGCATGGCAAAAAGCTTTATTATAAGTGCAGCTATAATTTAGTTTACTGCGGGAAATTTAAGTACAGCGGTGCTTTAATTTGCTATAAAAGTTAAATTATTTATAGCTATAGGCTGCATATTATTTTATAAAACTATAGGCTGCGCTTTATCTTATAAAGCTATAGGCTGTGCATTTTTTTATAAGGCTGCAGGCTATATATTATTTTATAAAGCTAAAGGCTGCATATTATTTTATAAAATTAAAAGCTGTGCATTTAGGGTATTTTATATAGCTATAAGCTGCACATTATTTTTTATAGCTGTAGGCTTTATATTAAACGTATTTTATATAAGTAAAGACTTTATATAACCGGTGTTATTTTATTATTAGGCATTATTTTTTTTTTTTTTTTTTTGTTATAAAAATCGTTATTTAATGCATTTTTAATTTTTTTAAAAATATATTTATTATTTAATTTAAAGTTAAGCTTTTTAAAGTTAACTTTATAAAAAAGCTTATTAGATTATTTTTTATATAGCTTAAAAGCTTTTTAAACTATATTTATTATATTAGCAGCTATTATATTCTAATTTTTAGTAATAAGCAGTTTTTAATTTTAATTAAGCTGTTTATTTTTAGTAATTAACTATAGTAAAATAATTAGCTTAAAATCGTTTTTATTTATAGCATTTTATATTAAAATAATAAAAAATATGCTAAGCAGGGTTATTTTTTTACTGTTTAAAAATCTAATAAGCATAATTATATTATAAATAAGGTTGGTGTTATAAAAATAAAACACTGCCTGCTAATCTTTATTTAATATAAAATATTTATTAAATATAACTTTAAACTTTTTTATAATAATTTTAATAGGTTTTATTTGCTTTAGTTATTTAAAAAGTTAATAAAATATATATGTTAATATTTAAAAATCGATTTTTTTTTTTTTTTTTTTAGCTTTTTATTTAATTGTATTTATTACCGGTTTATTGGTTTTTTTAACCGTTTTATTGGTAAGCTTGTTAATATTAGGGACCTAAAAAGCATTTTAATTAAATAGTTTGCCTAAAAGTCGATTTATAAAGTGCGCTATAGCAGAAAACTTAAAAATGTCGAAATGTTGGACGTGTCGGGGATAAAAATCGGCGAAAAAAAAAAAAAAAGCTAATTTAAGTCTGTTTTTATTAGCTCGTTTTATTAGCTCTGCAATAGTGTTAAGCTTTGCTATTGCAGTATTTTTATAAAGCGTTTAAAATAAAATAAAGTTAATAGTTTTTTTATTTTTTTTTTTAGCAATTTTTAGTAAATATTTTATACTGCTTATTTGCTTTATAATATTAATTGCCGGCAGCTCGAACTTAATTAGCTATATAGGTTTTATAGCAGGTTTTTAATAAAAATAATTAAAAGCTTTAATTAAAAAAGCGATGCTATTAATCGTATTTTATTTTTTATTTAATTAAAGGCAAACTTTTTAACATTTAAAAACAAAATTAATAGTTTGGGTAGATATTTTAAAAAAACTGTTGTACTACTAAAAACGAATTTTGTTTTTAAAGCGACTTTTATATTGCTGTTTTATTTTTTATACTTTTTTATTTACTAATAGCAAAAGTAAAACCTAAGCGCTATATTTATTAATAAATTAAGCTTATTATTTTTTATTATTTAATAGTTTATAAATTCTATTTAGGTATTAAATAATATATGCTTTTTATTATAACTTATATTTTTAATTAATGTTACGTCTTAGCTAAATAGCTTTAAAAAGCCTTTTGGTTATATAGCGAACAGCTTTTTTAATTATAAATAAAGCTTAAGGCAAAGTTAGCAATTAAAATTTAATATTTTAAAATTCGACGGCGACGTTATTATTAAGTTATAGCAAATTAAGTAAATAAGTGGTAAAAAAAAGTATAAACAACTATACTGTTAGATATTTTTAAAAATTAATATTAAAAACGGCGATTGCTATGCTTTTATAAATTTTTTGCTTTATTATTTTTATAAGTTTTTTATAGTAAATAAGTTTATATATAATATTATATATAAAGCGAACTAAGCGGTCGTTTTAATTAAAAAATAGCGCTTTTTTTTTTTAAAACTTTTATCTAACAACTAGGTATGCAATAAGTTGGTTTTAAGCTTTAATAAAACCTGCTTTAGCATTAGTAAGCAGTTTAAAATAAAGGTCGTTATTTTTAAAATTAAAATTTTTGCTAAATAATGCGCTAACTTTGTACACTTTAGCGTTATATATAAGTAGCGCGAGTTCGAATTTATAAAAAGTTATCAAGTTTGCTATAATTGTTTATATTTTATTATAAACAGTAATAAAAGCTATATTAAAAATGTTTTTTAATTTTTAAACTATTTTTAGTTTATTAAAATAATAAATGCTATTAATAAATATAAATACGTTAAAAATAAATTTAATTATTATACCGCCATAAAAAGGATTTTTTTTAAAGTCTATATACCTAAGTAACTGTGCTTATAATTATATTTAATTTTGTTTAATTTTGCCGGCTTTTAAAAAAACTAGGATTGCATTATATATAATAATTATTTTTATAAACGTAATAAGCTTTTTATTTGTTTTTTTATAGTATATATGCTTAATATAAATAGCGTGTCTGCTAAATTTTATGTTGTCGATTTTGACTATAGTGCGATATTTTTTAACTTTTTTAGCGCTAATAATTTTAATATAGCTAAAGGGGTATAAGGCCATAAGTTATAAAAAGGATTAATTAAAAATTTAATAGTTTAGATTGCTTTTTTTTTAAATAGAATAGCAAAAAATGCCGGCTATAAATAGGGATATATAACCTATTTTAATTCGACTTTTATTGTTAATATAAATTTTTTATTATATTATGCTTTTTTATTTATTATTAAATAATTAATAGTTTGAAATAATATTTAAAATAAAGTTATTAATATTTTAGATTTTTTTTTTTTTAAATTTGTCGGTTAAAATAGCGATTATTTTATTATAGTCGCTTTATAAAAAAATAAAAAGGTAGAGGTATTTAGCGCGCTGGTGTTTATTTCGGGCTTTGTAAATAGTGTAAATTAATGCTTAATTATGCTTGGGCTTATTAAGGCAGCCATTTTTATAATAAGGGCTATTATAATAATAGCATAGGTTATTAGGTTTTTTATAATAGCATTCGATATAATTATAAATAATATTGCCGCATTTTTTATAAAAATAATCGAAGTAAATAAAAGTAATATAAATTTAATAAAAAAAGCGGGATTTAATAATAATAAATCGGACGTAAAAATCGTCTTAAATAAAATATAATCGCTAGTCGGCGTTATAGCATTTTATGTTTGCTAAAGTAATTAAAAGCTTATTAGCGAATATTTAATTTTAGTATTTTTTTATTAGCAATATACCTTTGTTTTAAATATTTTTAGCTATTAGGTATTTAATATGCTTTATATTAATATTAAAAAGGTTTGGTAGAAATTAATAGCGCTATTATAAGTCGAGATTTAATAGTGTAAAATTAAAAACTTTGGCTTTTATATTTTATTTATACGTTTTTTAATATATATAGCATTTTTAATTTTAAAGTAATATTTAGTATATATAAAGCAAGCTATATAATATTTTATTTATTTTATTTTTTTAAAAAATTTTTTTTATATTTTTAAAAACTTTTATATAAGTGCTATTAATAACCTAGAATTATAAAAAATTTTTTTTTAAAATAGCGTTAACCACTTTATTAAAGGGGTTTGGGTTACTGTCGGCGTTTGGTAGTAAAACAAAGTCGTAAAGCTTATATATAAAGTCCGCGAATAAATAACTTTTTATTTTATTAACCAAGATTTTAGCTAACATATTATCCGCTATGACAGGCGGTTATCTAAAAACGACTAAGGGATGACGGTTATAAGGTATAATTAGTATAAATAAATGCGATTAGAAAGTATATAATAAAAAAATATAAATAAATGCCGGAGATATAATAAGTGTATAAGGCGGTGATATACGGTGTTAAAGCAAAACGAAAGTATATAATATAAATAGAAAAAAATTAAAAATTATATAAAAAATAGGGATTTTTATAAAAGTAAGTTATTTTTATTATATGTGCGTACTTTAAATTATATGCTAAATTATTAAAAAAAAAAAAAAGGTATAGTTAAAATAACTGTATAGTAAATATTTTTTATATTTATATACTCTGTTAACGTGGTTAATAATAAAAAAAAAAGATATAGTTTAAACAGTCGTATAAAAAGCGTTTTTTATACTTATATATTTTTTTAAAATAGTTATTATAAAATTTAAAAAAAAAAAAGTGCGAATTAGGGGGTAATATATAAAAAGTGTAGTTTATATGCTTTTATATTTTTTTAGTATAGCTAATATAAAAACTTATAAATTAAAGGTAGTTAAAAAGTTAATTTATATAGTTTTTTAATAAACTATTTGCGTTGTTTATAAAAATTAAATATACTGTTTAATATTTTTTTTATTATAACTTTTTAGCCGATTAAAGTGCAGCCGTTAAAGCTTATTAGTTTTAGTTTAATAATGCTATTTATTAAAAAACTTTTTAATATTATGTTTAAAACTATAGATAAACAGTTTAATATTATATTTAAAATAAAATAGCTAGCAGCTAAAAAAAGCGAGCTTTAAAGTTTTAAATATAAAGCAAATAGATTATATAGGCTTAAATATGCGTTTATTTATAATAAGCTTTAAATAGTTTAAATATATTTTTTTTAAATGTTAAAGCTAGTTTTTATATTTTTTTATTATAGCTAAACTATTTAACTTTATAGCAGGGCTAGATCGGGCTATTTTTAGGTGCGTTAAATGGACGGGTGTATATATATTCGAAAATATGGTCGATTATTTATTTTTTAACGCCGTTTTTTTATAAGCTATTTAGCTTAAGCTTTAATTTATTATATATATTTTTTTTTATAAGTTTGAAATGTTTGACAAATATGTTTTTTTATTATTTTAGCTATAAAAAAAGTTTAACTTTATATTTAAAATAGCTAAGGACTTTTTTAACTAAAAATAAGCCGACTTTATAAAAGCTAAACTTAGTTTAATTATTAAAATAGTATTTAATATGTTTTAGTTTAGCAAGTTTAATATAAATAAAATCGCTTTTTTTAATATTTAAAAGCATAGTTTAATAGTTATTATAATAAATTTTTATTTAAGTTTAAGCTAAAACAATAGCATCAGCAGCTTTTTAATATAATGTTTATTAAGCTTAGGCATAATTATTTTTAATTTTTAATAAAACTAAAAAAAAGGTTTTAAGTTTTTTTTTATATAGTAGTTTATAAAACGTTTTACCAGTTATAGTTAAAAATAATATATTAAAACAGTGTACTATATGTTTTATATAGTCTTTTTAATTAAATATTTTTAATTTGCTATCGATTATTATAATTATATAGGTTTAAAAAATTTAAATTATTTGTTTAATTTAATTATTTATTAATTAATAGTATAAAGCTATAATATATATGTTAATATTAGCTGCTTTATATAAAGCCGTTTATAAGCTATTAAAAAGCTTAAAGTCGGCATTTAAAATAAAAACGTCCAGCAATTTTTAATTTAAATAGATATATAAAAAATAAAAATTTGCTTACTTTTTTATTATATAAAATGTTTTTTTAATAATAAACTTAATAAATTTAAAAGTTTTATATATAATAATAAACATAGCGTCGTTGCTATTAATAAAAATAAATAATGCGATTATAAAATCGAAATAAAAGGCCGTTAAGGGTATAAATAGGGTATTTATTAGTTATAAATTTTTATAAAGCGGTTTTTTAGCTAATTTAGCCATTTTATAATTTGGGCATATTTTAATATATTTAATGGCATATTTTTTAATTTTAAAAAAATATATAAATAATTGTAAATAATTATATATATAATTTATATTTGCATAAGCTTAATTATTATAAACTATTTTAAATATTTTAGTATGCACTGCGGCCAAGATTATAAGTTTATTGCCTATCGTTTAGCTATAATAAAAAAATTAAAATATAAGTTTATACTAAAAAGCGTATAATTAAATAATAAAACCGCTTTTATTAAGTTTAATTATATTATATTAATTTTATAAGCGTTTATATATAGTTTTAAACGTGCGGTTAGTTTTTAATAATATAGCTATTTTAGCTTTTAATTTATTAAATATATATAGCGAAGCGACGGTTAATTTTTTAAAGTTTTATAGTCTAACTTTAGCGTTTGGCAGGTCTGGGTGATCGTTTGCCGGTGGCCCGGTCTGTTATGCCAGCGATTCGTCTAAAAGAAAGGTTTTTTATGCTGGTGCTTTATTTAAAAGAAAGGCTTTTTATATTAGTGCTTTATTTAAAAAAAAGGCTTTTTATGCTAGTGCTTTGTCTAAAAAAGAAATAGGTGCAGGTAGAACCGAGGAGTTTTAAGCTATAAAAAAAAGGAAAAAAAAAGTAATTTATATTAAAAAAATCGAGGGTATTAAGGCAAAGTCGGCATAGCGCTTTATTTAGCTTTTTATAACTATTAAAAATATAATTATTTTATACTTTTATAGCTTTTTAGCAAGTTAAAATAAAGCGTCGGCGTTAACTAAGGATTTATTTAATATATAATATATAAAAAAGCGGTTAATATATTATTAAAAAAAAAAATGCTAGTTAATAAAGCGGCTTAAGCTTTTAAATTTATTTATAATAGTTTAAAAAGCCTAAGCGATAGTATTATAATTAATATAAATATAGATTTAACTATGGTTAAAATATTAAATAAGCTTTTTAAAAGTTTAAATTAAATTATAAGTTTTAATTTTATATATATTATATTTTTTTTTATAGCTATAAAATAATAAAAAAAAAAAAGTATAGGTTATATTTTATTATTTTTTTAAGTTTAATAAAATGCTGCGCTAATGCTGTTTAAACAGCTGGAGTCGATTTAAAATAAAAAAGGTTTTTTATAGTTAAAAAAAGCCAAAAAAACGGCGTTATAAATACGTTTTTTTAATTTTTTTTATATTTTATTAGCAGCTTTTTAAACTTTATTATGTTTAAGTACTATTTTAATATGTTTATTTTTAGTTTTAAAAAAGATTTTCTTTTTTTTATCGGGTTTAAAAGGTAATATTTTAAGTAAAAGGTTATAGTTGCAGGCTTATTTTGCTTTTTTTAAATTAGCTTTTTTTAAACAGTTTTTAAATTTTATATTTTTAAAGTTTTAAAACGGCTATATAATGCCTGCATATTAATAAATATAATGTTTTTAATATTTTATAAGTTTAAAACCGCGTTTAAAATTATTAAATATAATTAGTATTTTTAATTTGTAAATTGCGGCATATTTTTTTTTATCGGTAATAAGTTTAAGTTTAAAAATATGTTAGCCGAAAGCTTTTAAACCGTGCTAAACAAAATGACATTTATTTAAAAACATAGTATATCTAAAAATAGCGAAGATTTTAAAAATAGTGTTAAAATAGCTAAAGTGCTTTTTAATATTATAAAAGTAAATAATAATATTATTAATATAAACAAAGACAAAGCTTTAAAAATAAAGGCGGAAAAGTTATTTTATACGGTGTTAAAAAAAACCTGGTAATATTTTAAGTTTTATAGTGGCAACAGTTAGTTATTTATAGCTATAATAAGGTGTAATAAAGGCTATTTTATACCGGTCGGTAGATTATATTTTTTATTAAAAAAATCTTTTTATAATATCGACTATAAAAAAAACCGTTAAGCTATATATAGCGCTAAAGATTTCGTTTTAATAAAGTAATAAATATGCGTTTTTAATAACTTTAATGTTTACCTTTTTTAAATTAATAATAATATAAGGTTTATTTTTATATTAAATTATAAATGCTAAAAAAGCTATAAAATATAGCTAATTAAAAAAAATAAATTTGATAACTTTTGCATTTATAAGTAGTTAGAGGATAAAGTTTATTATATCGCGGTTTTTTTAAAATGCGAGGTATAGCCTTTAGGCTAAATCTTTTATTAAAACATCGGGAGTAAAATAAATAAGCATTTTAATATCGTTATTAAATCTACCTAGTTTAAGGCAAAAAAAATAAAAGTGTTTATATATAATATTTTTAATTTATTAAAAGGTTTTAAAGTCTTAGTTATATAAAATGTCTATTTTAGATTTATTAAAAGGTATTTATAAAATAAATAACTTTTTTAATAAATTTAGCAAATTAAAAAGGTAACTGTAACTATACCGATCGTTTTTATTATTATTTACGTTTTTTTTTTTTTAAATGTTTAAAATTTTAAAAAAAGGTATACCGCTTAAAATAGTTTTATAATTTTTATAAAAAAATGCAAAGTAGGCTTTTACTATGTTAAAAATCTATATATTGTTTATAAAACCAAATATATTGCCTTTATATATAGTAATAAGCAAAATATTAAAATTAGTAAAATAATATGCTTTATTTTATTTATTAATTATTGCGTTTATAAAAAAGCTATAATAGTTAAAACATAAATTAAATATAAGTTAAAAAATAATAAAATAACTGTGTATAATAACGGGCATGTTAAAGTGTTTCGCTAAAATTGCCATGCCTTTGCTGCTTTTAATTATAACGGTGATTTTAGCCTTAATAAGCATTTGCTTTTTATATTTTTTAGAGGTGTTTTAACGTCCATTTAATAAAAAAATATAACGACCAGTATTTGCGACTTTAAATCGATCGTTTTAATTTTTTTTTTTTTATTTAATATATAGTTTATATTTTTTAAAAAAATTTAAATTTATAATTATGCTATATTCGAGCTAATTAATAATATAAAAAGTTTAAAATATTATTTATAGTACTTTTACTTTGTTTAAAAATTTAATGTCGATATAAGCATATCGTATAATTAAAGGTTTTTTATTACTTATACTTTTTAATTAAATAGGTATAAAAAGGTAATAGATTTTAATGCCGGGGTAATGTTTTATAAGGTATTATTTAAATATAAAGCATATTAATAACGCTAAGTCTATATAAGCTTTTGCTTAGCTACTCGGCGTATGTAATATTGCTTTAAAATAAATATATATTTTAAATATATAAGCTTTACTGTTAATAAAATAAATTAATATAATTTTTTTAGCTTTTTTAATATAGTTAAAAATCTAGCTATTTAAAACATTTTAAATTTTTAGTTATTTAATCGCTTTGTTTAGTAATACCGGGGGTAAAGGGTCGTTAGTTAAAAAAAAGTTATTAATTATAAAAAGGTCGTTAGCATCGTATTTTTTTATTATAAAAAACGGTAGGTAATTGCTAACCGAGGCTTTTTTATTATCGTAGTTTTTTATTATAAAAGCTAATAAGTGGTTGGTAACTATAAGAGGTAGTGGGTGGTTAATAACTGTTATTTTAAAATTATATAATTTTAAAAGCTTTGTGTTTATAGCCGGTATATTAAAATTATATAGTTTAGTAGGACCGCTATTAGCTATAACTAAGTCGATAAAGTTTATATTTAAAGGTAATTTAATTTTAGCTGTTAGCGAAACGCTTTTTTATAGCGTCTGCTTTAAGCGTTTTTTTAATTATTTTTAGCTTTTAGTTTGCTGGGGTTTTCGTCCGATTTATTATAACTAGGTTTAAAAAAATATATATTTTTAAATGTTTATATAAAGGTGTATATTTTTTTACTGTTTATATTTTTATATATAATATAACCTATAAGCATATAGGTTTTTGCGACCTTATATAAAAGATAGTTATTAAACTAGTTATTGCAACCGTAGTTTTAATACCTGCTTTGGTTATTAAATAGGTGTAAACGCTAATTTTAGAAAAGTTTATATAGTTTTTATATATTGCCTAATTAATTAGTCGATTTTTAGTTTGCTATATTTATTATTTTTATATTTGCAGGCTTTTTATTATTATTAGCTTTAGCGTTGCTGGCCGGTTTGCCTGGTTTAAAAAGGTTTATTATATTTTTAAAGAAATTAAGGTTAATAAATATAGTGTTAGTAAAAAAAAAAAAAAAATTAAAAAGATTGCTGTTTTAGCGGTTATTGCGGCCGGTGTTTCGGTCGGGTTTAAGATTAATTTTAGGCATTATTTTTTTTAATTAAGCAATACGTTTATTTTGCTTATTTCGAGTTTTTTAATTATAACGCTAGGTATTTATGGCGGTATATTTATAAATGCTTATTTGCTTATATAAATTTTATAAAGTGTTTTTATTTTTTTTTAATTTAATTAAAGATTTTAATTAAATGTTAAAATTATTATATATTTGCTTAGTAATATAGTCTTCGTTTTAAATGTTTATTTTATAATAAAAGCTAATTTTATTGTTAATATATTATTTAATAGTAGTGTTTTTTTTTTAATAAAACTGTAAGTAATGCTGTTAATATATTTTATAACTTTAAAATAGTTTTTTTAAAATCTTTGTTTAAAAAAAGTTTTGGCTTAAAAGAGGTTAAATATAACTAATGTTTTAAATTTTGCTATAAGGCTTTTAAACTAATAAGCGCCGGAAAAGCCAAAATTAAGCAGAATTTCTATGCTAAAGTTTTATAAAACAGCGTTTTATTTATATATAAATTATAAATGGTTTAGTTTTATAATATATTAAGTAATAAAAATGTTTTTTTAATATTTAAATAGCTTAAGCTTAAGTTTATTTTGTTAGTATAAATTAGGTGTTTATGCCGGCGTTAGCGGTTAAAGTGGCCGCTAAATAAATAGCTAGCCTTTTAATAGCTGCTGGTATAAATTAGGTGTTTATGCTAGCAGTTAATATAGCTGCTAAATAAATAGCTAGCTTTTTAATAGCTGCTAGTATAAATTAAATGTTTATATTAGCGGTTAATATAGCTGCTGAACAGGTGGCTAGCTTTTTAATAGCTGTTAGTATAAATTAGGTATTTATATTAGCGGTTAATATAGCTGCTAAATAAATAGCTGCTGTAGTGCTTAGGTTTATAGCGGGTGTTTATATATATTAAAATATAAAACAGCGCTTATATTAATATAAACATTTTATAAAATAAACGGCTATAATATCTGCGGCTATATAAATAAGTTTAATGCTAAGTGTTATTAAAATTTATTATAAATTAAATAAGCTATAAAAAGATTTAAAACTGGTAGCGCTTGCTATATAAAAGGCTAAAATGGTACACTGCGCGGTGTAACAAAGGCTAAACAAAAAGATAATATTTAAAATACCGCTTTTAAAAAACACTAAATAAATTAAAAAAATTTAGTTATATTTTTTATAATAAATACGATTTTAGCTTTTATTTAAAAAAGTTAGCTTTTTTTTTTTTTATTTATAAAAGCCGCAAATATAGTACGTGCGCAAAATTATAATTTAAAAATAATAAACTAATAAAGCTTTAAAAACGATTTTAATAATATATTATTAATAATTTTATAAAATATTACGGCGTTTTTAACTTTATTAGATTTGGTATACTATAATATAAGCTTTATTTATTATAATAGCCGCTATTTAAAAGTTTTAAAAAATAGCACCAGTAGTTTTTATAAAAATATAAAAAAAAAAAACGGTTAAAGTAGTTAACTTAGTGCGCTTGCTAACTGGAGGTTTTTTATTAATGGCGATAAAAAACTGTTTTATTATATATTGCTTTTAAAATTTTATAAAAGATTTATTTTAGCTGTCGAAAAGCCGTTTTTACTTTAAGTAAAAAATTTAAGTTTTATTTTATAAAGTAAATAAACTATATTTAAAAAACTAATATAAAAAAACGAGCTATTTAAATTATGCTTTTTATATTAAATAAATAAAAAAAATAATAAAGCGATATAATAAACCTGCGCTTTATTTACTTTAGGTACAGTGTTTAGTTTAATTTTTATATTTAAAAGAAAGTAAGGGTATAAGCAAAAAGTATAGTATATTAAAAATAATTAAATAAATATATTTTTATATTTTTTTTTGCTTTTATTTAATATTAGCAGTAATATTTAAAAATAAACGCTAAAAGTGTTAAATATATAATTTATAACAAATTATACGTTTTTTAAAAAAGTTTTTAAATATATAAAAAAACTTTTAATGCTATAAACCGAACTAATAAATAAATTTATAATATTTTTTCGGTTTATAATAAAAATTTTTAAATTTTATATAATGTTTTAAATATTATTTGGGTCGCTTAACTATTAAAAAGTATTTATTAGTACTTTAATACCTTAAACGTTTTAAATTTATTAAATAATTAGCTTTTATAGCACTTATTGCTTTTATTATTGTTTTAAAATGCTGGGGGTAATAGGTAGAATATTCTCCCGATTTATAATAAAAAAAGTGTTTTAAATTTGTTAGAGGGAAGGTAAAAAAATGCTAGAGATAGTAAGCTTTACTAATAGCGGCAAACAATGTGCTAAATAATAATTTAATACAGGCTAAACATTAAAATAGCTAATTAGCTAATAAAACAAAATAAAGCGTTTATAACTATTTTATAAGCGCTAGTTTTTTTTTTTACCGCCTATTAGCTAAATATATTAAGTATATAATAAAAATTTTAAATGTTACTTTTAAAAGCTTTAAATAATTTTTATAAAAATTATTTAAAATTTTTTTTAAAGTTAAAAGTTCTTTTAGCTAATTATAACCTATTAATTAAATAATAAGCAGTACTTATTTTAAAAAATATTAATAATAAAAGCTTAATAAATTTAAAAAAGTTAGAAAAAAATTTTAATAAAATCGGTAAAATTTTAATAATTAAATTTAGACTTTCAAGCCAATAAAAGATCGTTTTTTATAGCCGAAAATATTAAAAACAATTGCTAGCTATTATATAAAAGCTTTAAATGCTCTTTTTAAATAAATGCGTAGATTGCGCGGGCCTGTAAAGGCCACGATTTATATTAAACTTAGTAATATAGTTTAAAGCCTATATTATAACTAAAAAATTAAAGCTAAATTAAAGCTATTATAGGTAGAAGGGTAAGATATATAGGTACATGGCCTATGTCCCGATTAAGTAATCGGTAGTTAGGTGACCTGACGTAACAGTAAACGCGTGCAGCAGTTCTCGGCCAAGCCCGACTCTGACTCCGACAGAGTATGCCACGGCTGTGGGAAGAAGGCCTCGAATCTGCAAAAATGTGGCAAGTGCTCGTTTTTCTGGTACTGTGACAAGGTAAGAAAAAAAAAAGCCTTCCCATCCGAAAGAGAGAGAGAGCCCGCAATCGATAATGTTTCAATGTCACGGAACCTGACCGTAACCAGGCATGTCAAATTACCGGCTGGACCGAGAAGGGTCACAAGTCTGATTGCAAGCTGCTCAAGGACTCGGACCTTCGGGGTCTGTTTTCTTTAGCGTGGGATCGGTTCGACGGATACAAGAAGTTTCCCTTGCTTTAGAACGTCGCTGCTGAGGTCCGGGGAACAATGTCGTGAGAGCTGGACTACGAGGGCTTGACTACACCTTGAGTGATTATTGCCGCCGGAAAAAGAGGCAGAGATACAACGTCCTCATGGCGATCAATTTCCTTCTAGGCCTGTTCAGCGAGAGGGCGTGTCCAGGCGACTGTGTAAGACGCAGGGACAAGTGAATCCCGCCGTTTGGACTTTGTGTGCGGCTGATTCGCACTGGAAGGTACAAGTAAGGAGGTAATGGGTTTCATTGTAACATCACTTGCTATTGTGAAATGCAGAGGCAGTAGATTGGAACATTTATCACAAGGTGTACGGGTACTATGATTGAGTGAGAAAGCGCGTCGGTCGTCGGCAATCATGATTGGTGGACACCTTTCAAATTTAGGGAGTGTACAGTGCTCCTTTTCCGTTCTGGGGCTTTTCCCCGCGCGCGGCAACGTGAGTGTGACAGGGGTCGTCCCGTCCACATAGTTGTACTAAGGGGCGGGGCAAGTTATACCTACAGGTAAACTTCATTTCTGACTTCATGTTCACAACGCAGATTTCAGTGTACTAGCATCTACCTGTGCCACCGAACTTGATCAAGTGCAATTTCATCATGCCTGTCAACCACCTTGTGTTGTTTCAGTTCAAGGCCGACGCCTCCGCGAAGGAAGTGGAAAAGGTTAGTCGCCAGCTAGGCGAAAAGAAGCCCGCGCTTCAAAGTTCAAAGTAACTAATGCACCCTCAAAGATATACCAAGATATGCTATCGCTCAAAGACAACTGTCTCCATCCTACCACGCAAAACCCGTACATCAAATCCTTAACGGGCGGGAAGGATAATTCACCCGAGGGCCTACAGGTGAGCATGAGTCCCGCCGCGTTGCTACGGGCCTGTCGTAAGCCTAGCTACTAACTATGTTTAGAACGGAATTCAGTACGCCTTCGTAGTCGAATTCGAAAGCGAAGCAGACAGAGACTTTTATGTCAAGAATGACCAGGCTCACAAAGCCTTCGTCGCGAATGCCTCGCCGATTTTCGAGAAAGCAATTGTCGTCGATTACAGCTTCTGAGCTTCTATCTAGATATACCTATAATGTACGCGAGCGCTTACCATCAAAGTTCAACATCTGCATAAAACTCAAGTAATGCTATATGTGTTGTTGTAGGCGTAGGGGTTGCGCAGTGTAGCCTTGCAGGCAGTATAACCATTCATATTTCATCTAAATGCAGATCTAGGGCGGTCTGTGGTAGTAGCTCTGCGAGAAGTTGCTTCTTCCCCTTCAACGAGGCAACAGACTAAAGTTCAAAGTCAATTGAAAAAGATACTGTCACGCAATATCCGACGTTATTCATACAGGGTAAATCGGAAGACGTACTTCTTCGATGGAATCCTTCATAACGTAACGCATCGTTACTACAGGGCGGCGTTGACCCATCCTATGTACCCTTGACAAAGCTTGTTCTTCGATGGCAGGATTCCATTGGGGCTCGAGAAGATGGGCCCGAGAGGCGACCGTGAGATCGAGTCTGATTTCCGTTAGTTCTAGGGATTGTAGAGCGGCTGGGGAAACCCACCCAACACCGCCACATGAAATCGACACCAGGATCACCTTGATGCCCTGGTCTTCTCTGAACTCCTGAATTGTCCGCTCTCTAATATTCAAAGAGTCGGATCCTTCGATACGTAGACAGCGAATTCCAGCGCCGGCAAGGGATCTCTGAGCCAGCGTGAGGCTACTCGTCCAGAATGAAAACACGACACTAAGATTGTTGATGTATAAGCTGTTCAACTTCCTTCGATAATGAAGAAGTAGAAACTTACTGTTTTTCCAATGGGAAACTCAATATTTCTTGGACCAGCGAACGAATCTTGCTGGTTTCGGCAGGATAGACCTCTGGTAGTGGCTGTTCATTTCTAGCTCCATGAACTGCCTTCAGTGAGAGTGGGCGAAGCACACAAGAAATTACCTTGCAGCATGGGAAGTCCGAGCTTGTCCGATAGTTTCCCAACTCTGCACAACTGCCGCAGTATAATTTGCAGCATTCGGAGTAGTAAGCTATAGGCGGATCCGCGGTACTTTGAGAGTTGAGAACGTCAACGATTTGTCCACACTCCCTACACGTCGTGTCTCCCAATGCAACTCCCGAAGCAACTGCAGTATCGACCGACACTTCGGTTTTAGGTGTAGTCGCACTAGTCTGCCAACCTACCATGGGCATGGTTATCGAACACACACCAAGGTTGCAAAATCGCCGGAGCTTATTGATGAGCTGAATCGTATTCATTGTTGACTGTTTCTCGGAGGAATATGAAGCCCCATAGCCCAGTGGCTGCCATAACGAGTTTTCAATCTTCTGATACTCGCGCCTCTCTTCCGAAGAGAACTCTACTATTTTAGTGCGATCTTGACGAGAAGGGAGTGTAATGATACTCGTAGGGCGTCGTATCATGATTGGATGACACAGCGCCTTTAATCTCCTAGCACCCTCCTCTGTGTGTCCCTGCCGAAAAAACTCGATGATGTCTTCGTCGAACGACTTGTCGCTGTCATATGGAGCAAAATGGAGGAACCTTAGAAGTCCCCCGATATCCGCGAAACTGTTTTAAATAGGCGTGCCTGTAAGGGTGCCAGACTAATCTCTAAATAAAGGCACAGAACGCAGGGCGCAATACGAGCCACGTTCTATGCAAAAAACGACTTGGTGGTATAAACTTTAAATTATAACTAAAAAACTAAAAGCTAAATATAAGCTAGGTAGAAAAGGCTTAGGCTATAGGTATAGAAGTAGTAAAGTCTACCTTTAGTTATATAACTTAACAATTTTTTTTTTTTTAAAGTGATCGCGTTTTTATAATTTATGCTGTTAACTTTTATTTATTATGCTAATTTTAATTTTCTGCTAATTTTATATAATTTTTGCCGATTTTAAATTTTAATTTAGCAAAAGTTTAATAAAATTTATTAGTACTAGTTAATTTTATGTTTATTTAATTATAGTTAGTTTAAAAGTCGTTTTTATTTTTAGCTTTGTTTTTATATCCGTTATTATTAGCGCGATTTTTTATAATAGCTATAACTTTTTTTTTAGCTGTTTTTTTTATAATAGTATAGTTAAACGCGGCGATTCGATTTTTTATTATAAACTTTACAATAAACTTTTCGGCGTTAATAATAGGTATATTAGCCTATTTTATAGGCGGCTTATTATAAATTTTATATATAATTATATTTAAAATATTTTTTATATTTAAATTATAATAGCTTTTATAATAAATTTTTATTAAAAGCATTTCGAACTTATATTATAATATTTAGCCGGCATTAATAAAAATAAAAATATAAAATTAAACGTTAATAAATATTTATTAGTTAAATAGAAAAAAAAACTAAATATTTATTGCTTTAAAAATTATATAGTTAATAATATAATCTGCGATAATTTATTTTATATAAGCGAAAGCGTTTTTATATAATTTGCGGATATTAAATTTAAAATTTCGCTAAACTTTTTTTAAATTTATAAAATTAGCTAAAACTTTGGCTACATTATAAGGCAAAAAATATTTAGTTTTTAATGCCGTATATTCTGTGCCGTTTTTTTTAGCCTAGCGTTAACGTTTTTTATTATTAGCTTTATATTAGTTTATTTGTTACTATATGCAGGCTTAATTTTAAAATAGCTTGTTTATATTTATGTTAGCTTAACTTAGTAGCGTAAAAACTTTTATTTTTTAAAAACTGCAGAGCTTTAATAAAGTTTTTTTAATACGCGTAGTATAAAAAAATTTAGTTAGCAGAGCTTAATTAAATCTAACCTAAGCGATAAGTTTATATTCGATTATTATATTTATAACGTTGGTTAAAAGCGCAGCCGTTTTATAGTTATAAAAGTAATAAAAGCTATAATAATTAAAATATATAATCTTGCTATAGCTTTTTTATTTTTTTTTATATATTTAATAATATTTATTATATTTATTTTTTTAGCGTTTTTTTTTAAAATATTAAATCGCTTTTCGGCCTAAATAATAATTTTTAAAATTTATAAGCTATTTAATCGATTTATTATTTTTTAAATACTTGCTTTATATAATTAGGTTTTTAATTTATATAATTATATACTTTGCTTAAATAAACATAATAAATTTTATATTAATTTTTTTAATAAAACCGGGTTTACAGGTGCGCATAAGGTCGGCTATTATAATATCGGCTTTATGTTTTTAAGCACTTTATACTATATAAATATTAATTAAGTTCTAAATAGCTTTTATGTTTAAAAGTTCGGCGATTTTTTAATAAAAAATAATAACTTGCGCGTTATATAAAGCGACGATAATAATTATAAATTATTTGCCGTTTTTATAAGCGAGCTTTAAAGCGAAAATTAATATAATAAAGTCGTAAATATATTTAGCATTATAGTTATTTATAACACTATTGCTATTAGATTTTTTGTTATTATTTTCTTTTATAATAACGAACAGCGAAAATCTGCTTATATAAAAGTTTAAAATAGTTTATAAAAACTACCGGGTGTACTAAATAATAGGATTTAAATAATCGGTATAATATTTAATTATTTATTTTTTATAAAAGGTTTATAACGCGAATTATAATATGTTACCTTTCGCTTTATAATTAGTGCAGAAAAAATAATAAAGTATTGCTTAAGCTTATTATATATAGGCTAATAAAAATGTTTTTAATTAAAAAGTAAATAAGTTTAAAAGTTTTACTTTTTTATTTTTTCTGCAGTATAAATTAACTAAAAAAATAAATAGCTAAAGTTAGTTTATATTATTAAAAAATATTCTTATCTTTATTTTAAAATAGTAAGTAAATATAATAAGCGTGCTAGCTTTAGTTATATAAGGTTTTTTGTTAATTTAAACAATCGTAGGGTCGACAGCTTTATTTAAAATAGATATAATTATTAAAGTATAAATTATAATATCCACTTTTTAATAAAAACAATAAATAAGTTAGCTTAAAAGCTGTTAATAGAATTTGTGCTAAAATGCTTTTTATAAGGTAAGGTTTTAATTTTTAATTAATAAATTAGCGTTAATCTGTTTAATTAACTAATTATTAAAATATTATTTAAAAAATTTAATAGTCGCCGATTTAATTAATTTAAAAAACTTTTAAATTTTAGCTTTAATTTATATATTATTTAATTTACTATTAATTAAATTATAAATTATTTGTTTTAATGCTAATATGTTGGCATAATTAGCAATATTGTAAGATTTTTTTAGATTTTTATAAATACGTCCGGTGGCAGTGGTAACAATAAAGGCCTGTATAACGCGATATTTTTTTTTAGGCTTTATTTTTATAAATATTTTAAAATAAATAGCGGCGATATTATTTAGCTGGTTATTATTCGCAGCTATTATAAATACTATTATTTTTTAAAATTTTTTTTTTAAAAGGGAAGGCATTTTAGTAAAGCTTAATTAAAAAAAAGCTAATAAAGCTAATATTTTAAACTCTTTTTAAGCGGCGTTACCGGCGGGCGCCTAAGTGTTTTTTAATATACCTTAAATATTGTTAGCTTAACTTTAAATGTTGCTTTTTTTTAAATTATTTAATGGCTGTTCGTTGCTTTTATTAGCTTTTTTATTTAAAAAAATGTTATTAAATCTATCGTTATTTAATAAAAAAACGTCGTTTTTTGCTTTATAAATATTATTTTTAAAAAGATTTACTTTATAAAATTTAAATTTAATAAAATGCTTTGTTTTATGTTTAGGCCGGGTTAGCTATAAAAAGAAAATCTTAATATTATTATTAATAAAAAGTGTAAGTTTATTTATTTTTAGTTTATTTTTTGGTAGTAAAATGGTTAGGTTTTTATTAAAAATTAGTGTTTAATATAAAGTTGTTATAAAAGTGTTTACAGTAAATGTTTTACTGCTGCTCGGATATTTTATATAAAATATAAGCCTATAAAAAGTTTTAAAAGTGTTTAATAAAAAATTTTTTTATTAATTGGTATTAAAACAGAAATAAGCGTTAAAAAAAACGTCGAAATTTTTAGTAATAATGCTAAAAAAAAAAATAACTGTTAGCTTTTTATTAGTTTTAGCTGCTAAAAAATTAAAAATAAAAAGGTCGATTTTTTTTTCAACGTTGTTTATAACTTTTGTTTTAAGTTTGGTCTAAATATTCGGGGTTTCGTCCTAGGGCTATAAGGTGGCTTACTGTCTACTAGGTTGCTAATAAACACTTTTTTAAAGCGTCTTACTTTATAGTTTATCTGCTAAATAGGTAAAAATAAAGAATTTTAATAAATCGATATTTTTTTTATATTTAAAATAAAAGTTTGCAATAAAAAAATAAAAAAAAGATTTTTTATCGACCGAATTAAATAATTTAATTATATTTATAATAGCTTTAAGCTTAGCTGTTATAGTGTTTTTATATATTAATTAATAAAAAAAAATAAAAAATTTAAATATAAATTTTTTAATAGCTAGCTTATATAAGTATATAGCGGTATTTATTTTTTTATTAATAATAACGGTAGGCAAGTCGATTTAAATTAGCTTTGCTAAGCTATAGCTTTATTTTTAATAGAAATATAATAATATATAAACTAAAAAAGCAATACTGCTAAAAGCATTTTATTTTTTATTAACTTATATATAGATAGCCTTATAATAAAAAAAGCTAATTATTTTTTTAAACTATGGTTTTAATACCTTAAAGTTTTATTATATTTATACCTAAATATTAATATAAGCTTTTTAAATTATAGAATTTTTATATATGCTGTTTTTGCTAGTTAATAAAAAGAAATATTCTAATTATCGATTAATATAATCTATATATACGGCGATTTTATTATTTTTATTTGCGATTTTAAAAATTATATTAAAATATTATATAATATAAGCTTTTTATTATGCGACATTATTTTAACTAACGTTACAGCCTATATAAATAATACGAAGTAGTTTTTTTATAATTATTATAACAGCTTTTTTTGCTTTAATTATAACGTTTAAAAGTTCGGACAGTTAAAATTTAATATTTTTAATTTTTATTTTAAAAATATTATTTAAACGTAAAATTTAAAAAATATTATGTATAAAAAAAAAGAATATAAGCTATATTAATAAATATTTATACTAGTTAAGATCGGGATAAGCAATAGCGGTTGTAGAAATAGTGTAGCGGCTGGTAAGCTTAGCTAATTTTTTTTAATATATAAGGTCGTAAGCTGTTCTATATAAAAGTCGGACCGATCTATTTATATAATTAAGGTAGATCTCCGCTTTTTTTTATTTTTTATATTCTATGTTGGCATAGTCGATTAATCGGTCGATAAAACTAATAATATTTTTTAGCGCATTTTTAAGCAAATTTTTATATAAATTAAAATTTTTTTTTTTTTATTTTTTATTAAACAGGCTGGCTATTTTATATGCCTTATAATTATATAGCGGTATAATAATTTTAAAAAATCGGGGGGTTTTAAATTAGGCGAGCATATTATAAATAGTATTAAATATTAAAATAAAATCCTAATTAAAAACTTTAATAAAGTTTTTAACTTTTTTATGTTTAAATATATAATAAATACTGTTTATATAAATAAAGGCATTAAGCGTTAAAAAAAGTTAAAAGCTATAATATTTTAAAGTTATGCTAAAGTTAGTATATTTTTAGTCGGCTGTTTAAGTGTGCATATATTTGCGTTTTATTTTTATATTTTTTAGACTAATAAAAATAGCCGTATATTTAATAATAGTGTCTATAAAAATAATATGCTTATAGTTTGTTTTTTTTTAAAACAAATGTTTAAAAGCGAAATAAAAAATGCTAAAATAAGCGTTATTTATTTCGATATTAGTTCGGTATTTTATAAAAAATAAAGTTTTAAAAGTTTAAACGTATTTAAGTTAATATAAAGCGATGCAGTAAAAGTCCGACTAATTAAATATTTTTTCTAAGCCACCGGCTTTTTATAGACTATAAAATAATATATAAAATATAGTTAAAAACTAATAATTTAATTTAATGTTGCTATATTTATTAATGCATACTGTTTTATAAGCTTTTTTTTATTTTTTTTTTTTTAGTTTAAAAAAGCAAAATAAAATGCTAAAATTAAGTTTATATATAATATGCTCGTCGATCTTTTCGTTAATTTAAAAGTTAATAAAAAAAAGGTTATTTAAAAAGTTTTAAAAAAAGGTTATAATATAATAGTATTGCGCTCGAGTGTAGGTATTTTTTTTAGCGCACATATTATAAAAAAGTCTAAAGTGTTTGCTTTTTATAAAATAAAAATTTTTATAATACGGACCGTAATAATAAAAACATAAGTTCTTATTAATGTAAAAAAGGCAATTAAAATATTTATGCTCAAAATGTCCGCATTTAAAGCAAAAAAAACTAAAATAAACTAAATTAATATAAATTTATTATAATTATTAGTTTTTATTAACAACTAAATAAACAAAATAAAAACTATAAATAAAGCTTAAGCGTTAATTAATATTATAATATTAAACGGTTTAATTATAAAATAGATATATAATAAAATAAAAATTTTAATAAGCTAAAACTAAAAAAAGGTTATTTTATAAAAAAAAATAGCAGTTAATTATAAACTCGATATAGTTACTACTAATTTTATATATATTAAAAAAAAATTAATACCATTTTTAGCTATTAATTTAAAAACGATAAGCTTTAGCTTATTAGCTAATGTTTTTTTAATTAAAACAGTATAAATATACTTTTTTATTAAAAAAAATGTTTTATATAATATAAAAAAAACTATAAATAAATATAATATTATTTAAATTATTTTATACTGCTTAAATATTAGCAATAGTTATAACGAACTAACTGTTAATAATAACTAGGCCGTATATAAAACCTTAACTGCGCACGGCAGCAACCTATTTTAACATTAACGCGGTTAAATAATATAGTATAAAATTGCCGAAAAAAAGCTTGCAGATTTTGCCAACCTAGTACTAGGCAAAGACCGGGTAGTCGGCCATCGTAAAATATATAAATAAAGAATAAAAAAAAATAAATAATTTAATAAAATTTATTAAGTAAATAAAAGTATTAATATTAAAAAAATAAAAAATTTAAAGCGCAAAGCGTTATAAATAAACTAATAATTTAATAATTGCAGCGATTGCATATTAATTTTTAATATAAGCATAAAAAATATATATAAAAAAAAAAAATAAAAAATAAATAAAAAAAAAAGTAAATAATTATAATAAAAGTATAAAATTTGCTGTATATTATATGTAAATAAATATTAAATTATAAAAAAAAAAAAAAAAGCAGTTATAAATAGGTAGGTACGCGAAAGCAGGTACGTAAGATCGCCCGTTAGATATATTATTAAATATACCTTTATACTCTTTAAAATTTAATAGTTAAATATAAAAACCTATAGTGCAGGGTAGTAATATTAGATTATTTTATAAATATACCCGCGTACACCTATATAAACAAAACCTATATATATTTAAGTTTTTTTTACTATAACTTTTCGATTAATTTCTAATATAGCCGTTAAAACTTATTAATTTTAATCTATATAATCTATTATTAAAAAACCTTTTAATGTTATGCTTAAAACCATAGTTAAACCTTTTAATATTATGTTTAAAACGATAATAAAATAAAAAAAAAACTAAATTTTTTAATTTTATAAAAAATTATAATATATACCGCTATATTAGTATGCTTATAGTATACGTCGAGCAATTTCGGCACGTTTTATTAAAGCGTATCGGCCGGCTTTTATATTTTTTTATTATAGCTAAACTATTTAACCTTATAATAAAGCTAAATAAAATTACTATATGCAGCCGTTGTTAAACGGGTACGCGTATAATTAGTTATACATTCGATAATTTATTTATTTACTCCGTTAATTTATAAGCTACCTAGTTTAGGTCGAAGCTTTTAATAAATATTTTTTTTTATAAGTTTAAAGTGTTTAATTAAAATATTTTTTCGCTATTTAAGCTATAACAGGAGCTTAATTCTATATTTAAAGTTATTAAAAGCTTTTTTAATAAAAAAAAGTTTAATTTTAATAAAACTAAATTTTATTTAATTATATAAATAATATTTTAGCTTGCTTAGCTTAGCCAGCTTAATATAGACTATATCGTTTTTTTAAATAATTAGCGGTATTATATAATAAATATTATAATAGATTTTTATACGCATTTAAAAAAAAGCGACGGCATCCGCTATTTTTTTATATATTATTTATTAAGCTTAGAAAAAATCGTTATCGACCGCTAATAATATAGGGAAAAAGGTTTTAAGCTTTCTGCCATATAAAAGTTTATATAAAAATTTACCGGTTATAATAAAGTTAAACGTGTTAAAACAATAAACAACGTGCTTAATATGCTCTTTTTATTTAAAAACTTTTAATTTAATATTTATTAGCATAATTATATATATTTAAAAAACCTATATAGTATGTTTTATTTAACCGTTAGCGGACTAATAATAAAAAGCTATAATATGCATGTTTATATTAGCTGTTTTATATAGAGACGTTTATAAAGCGCTAAATAGTTTAAAGTTTATATTAAAAATAAATATATCTAAAAAGCCCTAATTAAAGTAGACGTAAAAAATATATAAAGTAGCCTAATCTTTTGCGGTATAAATAGTTTTGCCTAAAATAAATTTAATAAATTTAAACGTTTTATACACGATAATTAGCACAGCATTGTTACTATTAATAAATATCGGTAAAGCGACTATAAAGTCTAAATAAAAAGCTAACAAAGGTATAATTAAAGTATTAATAAGTTAAAAATCTTTATATAGTTGCTTTTAAAACGTTTTTACTATGTCGCACTAAAGGCAAGCTTTTATATATTTAATAATATATTTTTTAATATTTAAAAAATAAATAAAAAACCTAAAATAATTATATATACAGTTAATGCCTATATAGGCTTTATTATTATATGTTATTTATATAACTTTTATACGCACTGCGTTAGGTATAATAAAGCGATCGCTACTCGATTAAACAAAATATATTAGTTAAATAAATAGGTCGTATTAAAAAATATATAAAGTTATAATAAAGCTGCTTTTATTATTTTTTATTATTTTGTATTAACTTTATAAACGTTTAAATATTATTTTAAAAGTGCGATCGGTTTAAAGCGCCTAGACGATTTCGTTTTTAAGGTCGTTTAAAATATATAATAAAGCTACTATAACTTTGTTAAAGTTTTTAAATTAAACTTTAGCGTTAAATAAGTTTTTTTTATTATTAAAAAGGCCGTATTTTTATAATAAAAAAAGGATATTGTTAAAAGGCTATATATTGTTAGGTAAGTTATATAAAAAAATGTCTATTTTTAGTAAAGGTAGGCGTGCGTTAAAAGCGGTCGCTAGTTATAATAAGCGATTTTTTTAGTTTAAAATATTAACAGATAAGGTTTTATTTTATAGATTTAAAATAATAATAACGTTAAAAGTTTTATTTAATATACTATTAAAATGTATTTAAGTATATAATTAGGCTTTTAATCTAAAGTCTTAGCAAGTTTAATTATTTTTATTTTCCTGTTTACACGCCTATTGCCTAGTAATAATAAAAGATATAACCGTCTTATGCTTAAAAAAAAGTATAATTCGATTTAAATAAAATAAAGCGTCTGTATTTATAAAAGATCTGCTTAGTGTATAAATTATTTTTAAACGATAAATATAACAGAAAAAAAAAAGGCGCTATAATATAAAGCGGCTAAAACTTTTAAGCTAATATAAAATAAATTAAAAAGCCTAAGCAATAGCATTATAATCGGTATAAACGTAAATATTGCTATAATCTAAGTATTAGGTAAGTTTTTTAAATATTTAAATAAAACTGCAGGTTTTAATTTTGTAAATACCGTACTGCTTTTTAATAAATATAAAATATTAAAAAAAAAAAAGTATAAAACGTAAAGCGCTATTTTTTTACACTTAGTATAAAGCTGCTTTAATAGCTTTTAGCTTATTAAAGTTAATATAAAAAATAAAAAGTTTTATATAATTTAGGAATATAAAAGCGACTATGTTATAAATATGTTGTTTAAATATTTTTTATACTTTTTTAGCTTGTTTTTAAATAATATTACGTTTAGCTATTATATTAATATATTTTTTTTAAGCTTTGTTAAATATAACCTTAGTTGCGTCGGGCTTAAAAAATAAAATTTTAAAAAATAAGCTGCACTTTTTAGCCTAGCGTGCCTTAGCCGGGTTAGCTTTTTTTAAATAATTTTTAAATTTAAGTATTTTAAATTACTAAAATAGTTAGGCGATACTAGCGTATTAGTATATATAGTTTTGTTAATAGCTTATTAGGCTAAAACCTCTTTTAAAATTATTTAGATTGCAGGGCATATTTAGTTGCCTAATTATTTTAATTTTTTTTTTATTAATAAATAACCTAAGTTTAAAAATATATTGTCTAAAGGCCTTAAAACCGTATTATATAAAATAACATTTAACTAAAAATATTATATATTTTAAAGCAGCAAAAATATTAAAAATTATATTTAAATATATAAAATAATTTTTAATATTATAAAAGTAAATAATAATATCGTTAATATAAATAAGTACGAAATTTTAAAAATATAAGCGTAAAAAATGCTTTATATAGTGTTAAAAAAAACCGGGGGATATTTTAAAACCTATTATAATAACCGTTAATTATTTATATCTGCAATAAAAAATAATATAAGCTATTTTATATCGGTTTATTAGCTCGATTTTTTATTAAAAAAAACCTTTTATTATATTAATAACTATAAAAACTTTAAATTTATATATTGCGCTAAAAATTTCGTTCTGTTAAAATAAAAAGTAAACGTTTTTAATAATTTTAGTATTAACTTTACAAAGGTCGATAATAACGTAAAGCTTGCTTTTATACTAAACGATAAAAGCAAACGAAAAAATAAAGCAAAGTTAACTTAAAAAAATAAGCTTAATAACACCGGCTTTAATAAATAGTTATAATATAATATTTATTATAGCTCGGTCTTTTTAAAATATAAAATATAGGCGCTAAATTAAGTTGTTTATAAGTATACTAAAAATAAAATGTATTAGCATTTTAATACTATCGTTAAATCGGCTAAATTTAAGGCGGAAAAAGTATAAATATTTATATATAATACTTTTAATTTGCTATAGTACGTCGGGACTTTAATTTTTTAGAATGTTTATTTTAGCTTTATTTAGGGGTACCTATGCTATAAAAAAGTCGGGAGGGTCGGGAGGGTCGGCAGGGTCAAAAACTGCAGAAAGGTTAAAAAAGTTAAAAAAATAAAATAAGTAGCCGTGCCCGTATTAGTCGTCCTTATTATCGTTAATATTTTCTTTTTTATTAACACTTATAACTTATAATAGCAAAACAGCATAAAAAATATTATTTTAATCTTTATATAAAAACACCGCGTATGCTTTTACAGTATTAAAAATTTAAACGTTTTTAATATAATTTAAAACGTTATTTTTATATATTATAATAAAAAGTGTATTAAAGTTAACAAAATAATAAACTTTATTTTAGCTGTTAATAATTACGCTTATAATAGCGCTATATATAATAAAAGTCGGATTAGTAAAAAGCTTTAATATAATTAAGTATTTTTTAGTTATAATTAATATATCGGCGTGTAAAACAGGTATAGCTATATTTTTGCTGCTAAAAATAGTTATAAAAATAGCGGCTATAATAAAAACTTAACGCTTTAGCTTTTTTAATTTATTATAAAAGCTATTAAATAAAAAAATATATCGTTTTATATTTATAATCTACAATTAGTCGTTTTAAGTTTTATTGCCTTAAATAATATATAGTTTATATATTTTAAAAAAGTTTAAACTTAATAATATATTATAGTTTAATTAATTAATTATATATATAGTTTAAATAATTAATTAAAGTTGCTTTTAAAAATTTAATAGCTTAATATTAATATATATATATTGCTTAATTTTAAGTTTTTAATTTATTTTATTAAGCTAGATTAATATTAATAATATATAAATTTTTAAGCCTAAATAATTATTTATAAAATATTTCCGCAATATAAGGTATAAAAAAAAAGCTAAATTTATATATGCTTTAAAACAGCTATTAAATATATATAAAATAGCTTTTAAATAAATAAAACTCTCTTAAGTGTAAAATTCGCCTTTAATAATATAAGTTAATGCAATTTTTTTGCTTTTTTTTATATATTTAAAAATCTAATTAGCAGCGATTTTTTATATTTTTATTTAATTAATCGCTTTATTTAAAAATATAAAAACTATAAAATCATATAATTTTAACGGAGTAGCTGGAAAAACCTCGTTTTTTATTTTATTAAAATTATATAATTAAAAAAAAGTCGCTTTATATACGCTTAAAAAATTATCAGGTAGCAAAACTAAGTCGAAAAAAAAGCTTGGTAGGTCGGATAAAAAAACTAAATCGGGTAAAAAGACTGGTAAATTAGGTGCAGATAATAGGTTGGATATAAAAGCTAAGTCGGATAAAAAGGCTAAGTCGGGAAAAAGGTTTAAAAATAATTTAATAGCCGTTGTTAGCAAAACGCTTTTTTTTAACGTTTGCTTTAAACGTTTTTTTAATTACTTTTAACTGTATTATTATTATAAAATGCTTTTTTATAGTCGCTTTTTTTTAAATTATAATTTAATTAAAATTAACTTATTTATTTAATTATTTTTAATAAAGTATAAAAGTTTTTTTTATTTAAATTAAAATAAACTGTTTAACCGCCTATTACGTATGCCTAAGCTATTTTAATTTATAAACTCGGTTTTTTATTTTAATTAAACTAATTACCGCAATAATTTCTTTACTAACCGCTTTAACCTCGTTTTTATAGTTTAAACGGTCGGCGATCTTATTTATTATTAGTCCTATCCGTTTTATTAGTTTCGTTTTTTAAGTTAAACATTTTAGCTTTAGCTTTTATTATTAAAAGTTTTAAAAAATTTATTATTTTTTTAAAAAAATCTGCGGCTATTAGTATAATCTTAAATAGAAATAAAAACAGGTTAAAATATGCTAAGCTAAATCGGTTTAAAGTAGCGGTATTTTTAAATATAAGCTTTTTTAAATTTTAAATACGCTTATTTTAAACGTTTTTTTAGTCCCGTTTGCTACACCAAACATTTATTGCAGTATATTTATTAAAGCTAACCTAAGCTTACAGGTTTTATAATATATTATTTAATTTTTTTAGCTTAACTAAATATTTAAAATAACGGTTAAAATTATCGTATACTTATTAGACAATATAGTCTTTATTTTTAGTGCTTATTTTATAGTATAAGCTAACTTTTATATTAATATATTAATTAACATTTTTATAGCTTTTATTAGCAAATATATATTTTTTATTATCCGCAAGCTTTATAATTTTTAGCTAATCTTTTTAAAATTTTTTTTATAAAAAGGTCTTAGCTTAATTAAAATTTTTTGTTATAAATATTTTAATATAGTTAATAAAACTAATAAATTATTAAGCGCTTATAAAATCCGGATCTATAAAAATACCGATACTAAAATTTTATAAAACCGCCGTTTTCTTATATTTGCTGCATAAATAGTTTATTTTAACGATATATTATATAATAAGCATTATATTATAATATTTAAAAAGCTCTGGCTTAAGCTTGTTTTATAAAAGCGGATTATTTTATTAATTATAAAAAAAAAATAAAAAATCGGGTTTTTAAAAACGTAAAAAGCTAAATAAATGGTTTCCTGTTTATACGCATAGCTAAAAATAAAAAAAAAAAGCCGTTAAATATAAAAAATATAAATAAAATAGCATTAGCTATTATTTATAGCCTAGCATTTAATAAAAAAGTTATAAATAATATAAATTTTAAGCTAAAAAAAATCTGTTAGCATTTGCTGGTTAAAAAGGATTTAAAAAGGCATACTGTTTATAAATACTTGCTAATAAAAAAACAGGTGTTAATAATAATAAAAGGTGGAATGCTGGCGTTTAAATTGTTTTATAACTATTAAAAAAGTGCCTAGCTATATTTTATTTAAGCGAACTATAAATTAATGCCGCTAAAAAATAATAAATAAATTAAATAAATTTATTTACGCTAGCAACTACTGTAAGGATTCGAAATCGGGCTTAAAAAAAATAAGTTTTTTTATTATTATTAGTAAGTTTTTATATTAAAGTTCGAGCATATAATTAAATTTTATTTAAAATATATTTTTATAAATAAAAATATTTACTAAAAGCTATATTGCTAACGATCTTATATATTAAAGCTATATTATAAACTTTATTAGACTAAATATATTAAACATTTAACCGAAAATATAAACTTAAAATATTTAAATTTTTTAAAGCTTAATTAAAACTTACGTTTTAACCGGCTTAACGGACGTCCTTTTAAAAATTTTAAATAAAGTTTAAACAGGCTATGCTAAAGCTAATGCTTAAAAAATAAATAAATAACTTTTCCGGTTTTATATTATAAGTGCTTAAAATATCCGATAGTAAAAAGTTATTAATTATAAATAAACTTATTTTTAAAAGCTTTTTTTAATAATTTTTAAAAAAGGCGTATAATTATACGAAATAAGGTCTCCAAAGTATAGGCGTTTAAAGCTCCGCTATTACTTTTATTTTTTAAAATATAATATTTAATAAAATATATATTAAAAATAAAACAAATAGTTAGTACAACATACTATTAAAATTAATAAATAAGCTGGCAAAAAAGGTCCTATTTTAAAACAAAAGGTTTTCGGCGAAATAGTTTTTATAAAGGTTAAAAAAATCTGCATATTTATATAAAAAAAAGTTTAAAATCGCTAAGTTTAAACTAGTTAACTTTAGTACTAATAGCGTTTTTTTATAGCATATAAATAGTAAATTTTTTATTTTATACAGCAATTCGATAAAAAGGTTAATATAATTATATTAATTAATAATAAGTTAATTTAAGCTTTACGATATGCTTTTCTTACCTAAAAAATTAACAGTTTATAAAAGCTTTTTTTCGACTTTTAATAATAAAAAAATAATTAACTTAAAAAAGTTTAATATTAGAATAATAAATATACTAATACTTAGATTTTAAATTTATTAAAAAAATTTTAAAGCTTAATTTAATTTAGCTGGTTAAAAACTGCTATTAAATAGCTATTATTTTTGCTTTAAAACTAAAAAATGTTAAAAAAAAGTTAAACTACCTACTAAAAAGCGTTTTTTAAAAAAATCAGGGTTTTTAATAAAATAGCCGAGCTTATTTTTTTATTATTTTATTTTAAAACGTTTTATATAAAAAAATATATAAATATTTAAATTATAATAAAAAATTTAAGTATTACTTTTAAAAATTTTAATAATTATTTATAAATAAAAGTTTTTAACTTTTTTTAAAATCGGAAGTTTTTTTAATTAACTATGGCCTGTTAATATAACAATAATAAGTTATGCTTATTTAAAAAATTAAATTAATTAATACTGTTTAGCTTTAAAAGATTAAAATCGATCCGATTAGGTAATAATTTTAAAAATTTTTAAAAATTAAAGTTTAAAATTTAAAGTTTTTTAGCTATTTAAAAACTAATAGATCGCTTTTTATAGCTAAAAACACTAAAAATAATCGCTAGCTACTATATAAAAGTGCTAAACTAATCTCTAAATAAAAGCATAAAACGTAAAGCGCAATATAAGCTACGTTCTATATAAAAAACGACTTAGTAATATAAACTTTAAATTATGACTAAAAAACTAAAAGCTAAATATAAGCCAGGTAGAGAAGGCCTAGGCTATAGGTACAGAAGTAGTGGGGTCCACCCCCGGTCATATGACCTAACAGTGCCGGTGACGGCCCAGCGCGAAATAGCCCTCAGTGCCGAGACGGCGGAAGAAATAGCTGTTTTGTTTCTAATAATATGTGCTAAGTAGAATCAGTCAACCACGACGAGAAAATCGAAAAGGCGATGGAGAGATATTCATAATCAGACCTTCGTCGAGGATGATCCTTCGCCACTCATACTCGAAAAGAATGCTGTTGCCCTTGCATTTAGACTTATATTCTGCTTAGACGGTTTGATAGGTAGTGAGCACCACGTCAGGGAATGTTAAATCCGAATTGCACGCGAGTCGGCAATTCCTGTGGTGCCTACCACAAGACAATGTCGAGGGATGTAAATGACTATGGGATATACCGTTAGAGAATATTAGTCAAAGCGACGGAAAAGAAAGAAAGAAAGTCTTACTATTTCAATTGATACTCCCAGACGCTGATAACTGGCTTTGACGTCAGCGGCGAGATCGGGAAGTAAGATCGCTCAACATCTTACGAGACAAAGGTAGCACGACAAGCGTAGACATGAGAGGAGCAGTGGTTGAGGGGAGTTGATCCGCCAGCGGATGTCGCTGTAACTCTCGGTCGGCCGCGATAAGAGATATCATTTCGAGCGTCTTACCGAGACCCATCTCGTCGGCAAGAATTCCCCCATTCCACTGGGGCGGGGAAACTTGTTGAGAAGAACCAGTCACGACGTTAAAATAACTGTATCAATAAGCTTGACATCAGATATATTGAAGCGACGGACTTACGTTGAAGACTCATTTATTAGCATTTCATTTTGCCAGATATGGTTCGTCCTCTTCGGGCCTTCGCGATCGATAAAGAAACGCAGAGCCTGCTTTTGGTGCCTATCGAGTACGATATAAGTAACCACGAGTATATGACTTCAGGAGTATATAACTTGCCGGTGAAGCTCGGTCTTCAATGCGACCGGCTGGCGCCACTCAGGGAGGTCCCCTGTCGTCTCGAGGGCCTGTAGAGAGTTTGACAAGGTAAATTCATGGTAGCCCAAATCTGGACTCCGTAGCTCGAACGTCATCCTTGGCATTTCAAACAGTGTAGACAGACAATGCGGGTTCTTGTAAGGCACATTACGCTCGCAGCTGAAAGGATCTTGAAGAACATAATCGCTCCGATCCAGAAAATCTCCAACGTCGTCGCTCAGATCTTCCGGTCCGTATATTATGGCGGAAGCTAGGCCGACTGGCCTTGCCGCGCCCTTTCTGTAGCTCTTGCTTGTAACAGTCTTGAGCATGAACTGGATCTCTACGTGATCTTCGAAATGAATCTTGAATAGACACTTCATCGCTCTATCTTCGAGTTTGCCTACGCAGGCTCCATCCGAACTTCGTTGTACGATTCCATTCTCGTTTAGGTATGCTGGCACAAGCATGGGGTTGTCTATAATGGTGGTGGTCGGATTAGATATAATTGGCAGATTTTCGAGCTGCAAGACACAGACGATCAGTCTCGGTTGGCATGAAGCAATCCAGATTGGAGAATTCCTTGTACCATTCCATAACAGACAAGATCCGAGTTCACTGAGTCGTCGCTTTCGGTAACCGTGGTATCGATGGCACGAGACGCCGCCGCATTCGCGCGAAGGTCAGACACTATACACTCGCCAGTAATGTTCTTAAAGTGGGATAAGGGACTCGGAATGTCCAAAAAGATCGTTGCGATCTCGGTGTGGTCGAGTCGTCGTCGTTTCCACGGACGCTCGTCGTCCATGTGGCGCTACACCCCTTTTAAAGTGTACTTGAAGAACGGGTGTAATCGAGACAAGTTGGATTGGAGGCGACGCGCAAACGTAGTTTTCAGGTATTGGAATCGAATTTCATTGATGATGTATCGGACTGAAGTCCTTGGTGTTATGTGCGAAAGAGCAATGCAGAGGTCAGTTCCAGTCAGCTCTGCCTGACCACTAGAGTGCCTCCATGTCACTGCAACCTGCATAGCCCCCAAATAGGCGTTCGCAAGGCATACTGTTATGGGCATTTCTCATTATCCACTCTCTCACCAACTCACATGCAGACGTGTTTCCTTCTGCTTCTTCCTTCCTCTCCCTGTATTCGATGCAGAAGGAGCGCGATCATAGCTTTCAAACCTGAACAAAATGGCTGCTGCGCACTCGGCAGAAGCTGCTTTGATTATTACAGAAGCGATGGAGCGATTCAGGGATTCAGTGAGTGTGGACGATCGGGGGCAGATTGAGGGCACCGGATTGGAGGATGTGCTTAATGCCTTGCAGCGCATTCAGCAAGATCTCCGACAGAGACGCGACAACCGGAACCTGCGAAAATTGTATCCATTCATTCAGGCACTAGAAAGGTATTCCGGTGCTATTGATACTCTTAGCAATGGCTTGAGCCCTTTTCTACCCGTACGTAACTCCTTGAGCCATTTTCTTCCTGTTCAAGCTACCACTAGTGGCCATACTTGCCTGTGAGAAACAGAAGTGTGTCCCGGGAGTATACAATCTCCTGATGTTCTACCTGAAAGAGTAATTACTAACTCCAGCGTGTATAGTGGATATGGGTAAGAGAGTGCTCCCTAAAGAATTCGTTTGAAGACGCGAGCTAACAAGCACGTAGGCACCGATTAAGCTGATGTTGCGAGTATGATCACCCTCCTTCACTCCGTGCTGTGAATTCCCACTGACTACTGTTGGCTGGGGGAAGATTACATCTGACTATCTCGACGCGTTTGATAAACTTCTCGATGCTTATGAACGCATTGCTCAAACGATGCCTAGGCTCAAGAATCTTGGAGACACATTCAAAAACAATCCTACACTTCTTACTAAGCTGGCTCTCTACTACGCCGAGGTACTTGAATTCCATCGCCGAGCTTACAAGTTCGTTAGAAGAAGATGTAGGCATGTCGATAGCCTTTGAATTTTATCTGTAGCTCACTCATAAATTAGCATGGAAGTTCTTCTTCAATACCACATGGGCCGGCTTTGACTTTCGATTCAACTCTATACTCACCAGCATGGCTAAATACAGTGAGGCCATCGACCAAGAGGCCAGTACAATCGATATTATCGAGGCGAAACAATGGCGTGAAAGATTGGCATCGCAGGTAGCCACTAAAGAGAAAGACCGACATGAACGAAATCGGCAATCTGTTATCGCCTGGCTTGCTCTTGAAAATCCTCCGCAAGATGATAATCGAGAGAAGCTGTTGAGAGATTGTCTACAAGGGAGCTGCGACTGGGTATTGAAGCAAGAAAAAATGGCTTCATGGATTAAGGTAGACTCCATGTCGCCGATAGTCTGGCTTCATGGCAAACCGGGTGCTGGCAAGTCTGTCGATATCAATTCTCATCTATATTGTGCTGACTACTGCTTCCAGGCAAGAGCGTGATTTGCGCCAGTCTGATCGATTTGCTGCAAGAGAAAGACATCGCCACTATTTTCTACTTTTGTAGATATCATCAACAAGATACGTCATCAAAAATTATGAAGACATTAGTGCTCAGGATTATAGAAAACAGTCCCGATCTGACAACCATGGCATATACGGAGTTCGTCCAGAAGTATCACGAGCCCTCGCTTAAGATCCTGCGCGCTATGCTCACGGGATCTGGGGACAAACAGGGCCTCCTACACGGCATTCCAACATGTCGTATTATAGTCGATGGACTTGATGAATGCGACCCGAAAGAACAAAAGTACATTGTCGAAGATCTCGTCCAACTTCTCTCAATTAACTCTAAGGATAGCAACTGCAAATTACTGATCAGTAGTCGGGACGTCCCTGAAATAGCCCGCGCGATACGGAAAAAGAAGAAGAATGTATGCGCGGTTTCGCTGTCCAACGAAAATGATTCTGTAAACAATACAATCAGATCATTCGTAGAGTACCGACTCAGGGATCTAGCGGAAGAAAAAGAATCTCTTCAAATAGGAGACAAAATCATCGAAGAAATGGTGGAAATCTTGATTAATAAGGCGGAAGGTACGAACTCCTTTGGCCTTGGTCACTAGCTCTTAATCACTGACATTAGAAGGCATGTTTTTATGGGCCAAATTGGTCCTCGATTCTCTCTCAGACGTGGATAGCGCAAAGGAACTCCACGCCGCCATCACGTCAATGCCGAACGAGCTGCCCCAGCTATATGCTAAAATCCTCGAATCTCTCTGCCCACCCGGTGAAGATGGCAGAACAAGCAAAGTAATGAGGATTTTGGCGTGGCTTGTGTTTACCAAGCGCCCACTGAAACGCCATGAGCTCCTCCACGGCGTGAGCATTACACCTGAAACGCCCGGTCTAGATAAATGGAATTTATTAGATGGGAGCGTCATCGATAAGTGCAAGCCACTCGTGGAAGAACTTACAGATGGCAATATTGCATTAATACACTTTACTGTTGAAGAGTGAGTCTTTCTGAGAAATTGCAGATTTGAAATTGTTTGTGTAAGCTGACTGACTGACACTTTGAAGATACCTCCGTACAGACTGTCTGACACAGCGTCTCAGCCCTGCCATATGGGAAGAGACAATAGCTTTCGCCTGCGTGACCGTGCTCAAAGACAGTCTTTGTTTCCTCGACCCTGAATTCCCCCTTATCAGCCAATTCTTACAAATCTTAAGCGGGTCATGCGCACTTCTGCTGTATGCAATTGACTTTTGGCTGGACCATGTCCTGGTCTATGCAGGCATTGCACGCTTCCCCGAAGAGTCTCCGTTGGCGCACACTCTGGGCTCCCTTCAACTACTTCATGAGCGATTGTGCTCAAGTTTGAAACCTGAGTCCTCTAGGAAACCTAGTTTCAGCGCTATTGTCTCGATTGATAATCGTTTAGAGACTCTGTCGCACCTGTCAATTTATTCGTTAGGAGTTTCTATCTTTGCACTCCGGGCGGAGTGCAAAGAAAAGTCTGCGAATAATGGCCAAGGTAAGTCCATCATGAACATTCAATGTTTAACAGTTGCACCTTAAACATTATACTCTAAAAAAAAGCGGGCGAGCTGACTTTCACGATTTAGAATTTGAGGAGCTCATTCTAGAGCAAGACCCGACGCTCTTCAGCATGTTATCTCAGAGATTCAATGAAAGAGTAAACCAGCTTCTGTCGGACTCTTCTATTGGCAACAACATCTCCCAGGACCAACTAGATCATTTTCGGGACCAATACATGCAGTTCTCCTTTCGCTGTCGCTTCGCACCGTGCATAAACGCATCCCTTGGCTTCGACTCAGAGGCCGCCAGGGCGTCGCATGAACAATTGCATATTAAGCGGCTATTCTGCAACATGCCAAATTGTGCTAGAGGCAGAATCGGCTTCCGGCATCAGAGAGAATTGAAAGTACATGAGCGCACATACCACGAACAAGGAAGTATCTTGGTTCCCCCCAGAGTGAGAAAGGTGTTCGACAGCCACACATTACCAAGCGAACAACAAGCTATATCCTACAACGGTGGATCATTTTCGCTCGATGAAAATGTCCATTCGGCCCCATGTGCTACAACTCAACAGAACGTGGTAAAATACAAATCATTGACATATTTCCCTGCTAATACAATCAAGGATGCCATTGCTGAATGGAGATCTTCTCCATTGCGATTGGATGGTTTTGCTCTATTGCAGAATAAAAAATTGAAATCCAATTTAGACCTCAATTTGATGCACACATTCGAACACCATAGTGTTGTGTGTTGTGTTGACATTAGTCCCGACGATCGTCTACTTGCAACAGGATGCGATAAATTGGTCCGGATATTCGATATCCAAACCGGAGAGGAGAAATTCACTTTTACTACCAATCGATCCAACATCTCTGGTGACAATTTGACTCGGGCGATTCAATTTAGCCGCAGTGGTGATTATCTCACAGCAGGATCGGAGGATGGGTGCATTACAGTGAGTTGATTCTCCAAACAAGCCAGATGATGCATTGACGACTAAATTTTGGAATTACTCAGCGCTGGCATCTCCAAGGCCCAGGAAGGCGGGTCATGGCATTCCAGGGACATAGGGATATACATGGCCTCGCTGTTGCGGCTGATGGCTACACCACCGCAACTGTTGGCAGCGACCGCACCATAAAGTCATGGGATCTTCGAGAAACAACGACATCAGTAGCAAGACTGAATTTTATCAAAAGAGATATCCCCACTACAATGGTGGATGTGGTATTCTCACCTGATTCCCGGTATATCGCTATCAGCTGTATAGACAAATCAGTCCACCTCCGGAATAGCAAAACTGGCGGCTTGTTACATCGATTAGAGGCCCACGACGACAGTGTTTATTCTGTTCGATTCTCTCCAGACGGCCAGACCCTCATCAGTACTAGTGTGGATTCGACGATCAAAACTTGGTTTATTGCTGAAATGGAAAACGGACTTTCGCTACTGCCTAATAAACAGCTGAAGCTCCACCGAGTAGGATCACCATTATAAACTCATACGTTCAGAACTAATTACGTATTATAGGACTTTGTATTGTGTAGTTTTATGACTTCAGATGGTCGTTGGATTGTATCCGGTTCAAAAGATAAATCTGTCGTTTTCTGGGATGCGGAGACTGGCGAGCCTCATCTGGTTATGGAAGGGCACAAGAATAGTGTTACCAAATTGGCCCCAGGACATTCGTCTCGTATCTTTGCCACAGCCAGTGGGGACATGAAAGCTAAAGTTTGGTCATACAATGAATGAGGATGCCACGCTAGTAATTATGGTCAGCCACCTACACATCTTGGGAAATGAAGACGCCTTGGTACATAAATATATGTTCTAGCACAGATTTAGCTATAATCTACCGTACATTTCTCCTAGCGGATGGTCACCCATTATCCCCTCGTCTTTACCATTTACGACCTTGTGGGTTCAGTAACTCAATTATTAATACGAGCATCCTATGGCTTCGTAAGCGAGCGGCACCTAACTCGCATTAGCCCCCTCAAGGCTCGTTTATATTATTTTCTAGCCGGAGTGTACGCCACGCGATATATATGAGGGATGAATCCTGGATGTGGCTGCCGGGCATTCCACTGTAACCCCCCCCCCCCTTTTTCTTTGTTCTTTTTTTCTTCTTTTTCCCTAATTTTCTCCCGCTGTGTCCTACTCGTTTTGCTATACGATAAACGCTAATCAAAAGCTGCTCGTTTCAACAAGCGTCCCCTTTGCAAGGCCCTACAATTACATGGATTCTAGCTGCCTAACGACCTTTCGACCTTTTGAGGTGGGTAGAGCCACAATTATTTTGGTTGAGGCTTTCGAGCGCATGCATTCAAAAGCTAGCATTTAAATGGTGAATTCATATAGTTAATGTCCAGTGGACTAGGCCCTAGCTTCTAGCTACGGTACTCATTTAAACTCTACAGCCTCCCGATGGCAAGTCGTCCTTGAACGAGGTACGAGAAGGCAGGGTAAGATGAACTGGCGGCTTGTCGCTGCGATTTATTCCTAATTATGCTGAACGCAGCGCCGCGCTTTTAAACGGATGGAAATGCGCAAGAAATGGCCGATCATTAGAGAAAACCGGCGGCGGACTGATATGGATTTTCAAAGACCGAAGCCCTAGGAGGATGAGGAGGAGGCGGTTGACGTTGACGGCATAGGAACTAATTTTTAAGACCTTCGAAAAAGAACAACTAGAGAAGAAAACAAGGTTCAAGCCGTTTAACGGAGGACTGGCGGGCACGTGTATACATGGACTTTGGATCGCATGCCCCTTCGTGCTCAACGATATGTGATTCCTTGGATCGACGGAAGCTTTCAAGAAATACATCAGCATGGCTTCGTGGCCTAATGGCTAGGGCGCTAGATTTCGGTTCAATAGATATTGATTCTCTAGAGATTGTCGGTTCGAGTCCGGCCGAAGTCGCATAATAGAATATTTTTATTAATATCAGTTGCAAATGTCGAGCTATGCAATTGTCTCATGTATTTTTTATCATTTGATCGTAAGTATGCGATGCAGCAGTAAGCATTTCTACTCAAGTTGTAATAGTGTGGTAAGTATCATGACTTGTATTTCGTTCACTTTTACCTTGTGCAAATTCAGACAAGATAACTAAGTCCATGTAGGTAACGAAGTATTCATACCGAGATAGACCTGAATCGAGATGAACGGCGGCTATTGTAGGCAATCTAGTGGGGTACTATTCAACTCGTATGCCGACCTCGGCCTCGACCAGCTCCAAACAAAACACATACATACATACATACACCTTTCACCTTTGACCACCAATGACGAGAGCATCGTATCACCCCTCGGCGAATTCGACTGTATCGGCATAGAAGCAAAGTGCCTAATCGACCTGCAGCAGCGAGTGGGAGTGAGTGAGTGAGTGCTTGGCGACGGCGGTCTCGACGCCATCTCAGCCATGTCGGCCTCGATACCTGGCAACCGGGAGCTGCCCGAGTCGCAGTACGACCTGAGTACATATTGGGGTCGCGTGCGCCATACGGCCAGCATCACCGATCCGAGGTGAGTACCATGGACCTATCTGTCGTCGATCAGACCGGCTGACATGGGTGGCCGTGTGGCCGAAAAGGACGCTGCTCGCGGGCAAGGGCGGTCTCGAAAGTGCGAAGAGCCTGATCATGGCCTACAAGCAGGGCGAGATCAGGGAGATGACTCCCGAGCTGTGGAGGGCGAAGAAGATTGTCGACTCGACGATACACCCTGGTACGTATGGCGACACGATAGACCATCTCGTTGTGCGCCTGTGCGCGTTAATGAACTTCGGCTAACGGCGTGCGATGCCATGTGGTCGTCTAGATACCGGCGAGCCCGTCTTCTTGCCCTTCCGCATGTCATGCTTTGCCCTCTCAAACCTGGTCGTCACAGCAGGAATGCTGACGCCAGGTCTCACGGTACGCGCTCCCCCTCCATTCCTGGCATCGCATGTCGTTCTCTTCTGAAGTCCCTACTATCGCCCTGCTCTGCGAATGCGACACGACAGGAGCTTGAAAGAGCCAAGAGGAGGAAAAAGCTAATAAACCTTGTCCACGGACACAGAACGTCGGCACCGTCCTCTGGCAGGTGGCCAACCAGTCCCTCAACGTCGCCATCAACAACGCGAACGCGAACAAGTCCACCCCGCTCTCCTACTCGAAGCTCGCGCAGTCCTACCTCCTCGCCGTGGGCGCCTCGTGCTCCGTAGCCGTCGGACTCAACTCGCTCGTGCCACGCCTGAAGCGCGTGTCGCCCTCCACGAAGCTCGTCCTCGGCCGCCTCGTGCCCTTCGCCGCCGTCGCGTCCGCCGGCTTCCTCAACGTGTTCCTCATGCGCGGCGAGGAGATGCGCGTCGGCATCGACGTGTACCCCGTCCTGTCGACGTCGGACAAGGAGAAGCTCGCCGCCGAGGGCCGCGCCGAGGGCGACGTGGCCTCGCTGGGCAAGAGCCGCAAGGCCGCCACCCTGGCCGTCGGCGAGACGGCGCTGAGCCGCGTGCTCAACAGCAGCCCCATCATGGTCGTGCCGCCCCTGATCCTCGTCCGCCTGCAGCGCACGCAGTGGCTGCGGAATAACCCGCGCCTGACGCTCCCCGTGAACCTGGGACTGATCTTGGGCATGAGCTACATTGCGCTGCCGCTTGCTCTCGCCGCGTTCCCGCAGCGCCAGAGGATCAGCGCCGAGAGCCTTGAAGAGGAGTTTCATGGGCGCGGCGGAGAGGGTGGTTTGGTCGTGTTTAATCGCGGGATCTGATATTCAAGTCTTAGAAGAGAGAAAGACAGCGTGTTTGTCATGAAGATCGTGAAGAGGCACAGAGATAAGAGAATACCTATATACACGGACGAGAGATAGAGTTAGGGCGAGCTTCTGTTTGCTCACCCGGCCTACGGACGCTCTACAGACATCGGAGTTACGGTAAGGTACGGCACGCCCCGTCCTTAGCGGGAGGAGGATATCGGGATGCTCTTTGCTCGCCTCACGCGTTGACAACCTTTTATACTATACTAACCACCCCGCCCTCCTTATAAAAAGACGAGGCTGGAAGTGTCCGGGAAGTATCTGGTAGAAAGCGCTGATTGATGCTTTGCCTTCCCTCACTCTGCTAGGGCGGGAGGCAAGCGAGCGAGGGAATGAACGAGCAAACGAACGAATGGGATAAGACGTAACAGCTAGACCATAGAGACATGGTAAATGCATACAATCGATTCAGTGACTATCGACGGAAGGATTTCAGTTCTGGAATTGGAGACCTCATTTATTCACTCATGGACTCATACCTAGGTCGTTCTCGTTTGCTTTATATAAATATATACATATATGTAGTTGTTCCTCACATCATCTTCGTGTCTATTTATACTCGTCGTTTCGCCGCTTAGCATAAGACCTACTTACTGACCTACTGAGCTGTTCGACTCTGTCGACGTGGTAGAGTGACGTGGCTTACTGGATGATCAAGTAAGCAGGTTGGTATATATATATATAGTATGATATCTAAGTTAGAGCGGTGCAGTCCGTGTCGATATTAACACAGGACAAAGCACTTATTTCATGATCTTTTCATTAATTGATTAACTGTCTGTTTGTTTCGTTTTCTGCCTCGCCACCTCTCTCTACTTACTACTTACTGACAGACCGGGTAGATGCGTCGGTCTGGCCGGATGCCCTTCGTCCTTCGTCCTTCGTCCCGTCCGTGGCGTCGAAGGGCACGGCGGACTGTGTGTATGTACATGTATCTATTTCTATCAACCTATATACATTCCGTTGGGGGAGAGGGGAGTTGAGGGGATGGATGGATGGTTGCAGGCGCGGGGAATATGTTTGCACATTTGTGTAGGTAGGTAAGTCAAGTAAAGTTGCCTAGGTAACATAACATGCCTCCTATCACCCTCACGCTTTTATTTCCTCTTCTTTTCATTCTTTCTAGCCTGACCGGCTTTTTAAGTGTTTGTCTGACCACCGGGCATTTCGGATAAGTTTTTCGTCCCGTCGCGGGGTAGTGTAGTGTACGTATGTAGGTTACGTTCGTTATCTAACCCCGATCTGATACCTATCCAGTGGCATGGCATGGGATGATCTAGGTATCCCTATCAGACCTTCTATCTCTCCTCGCTTGAAGTCCCTACGGAATATTTGAATGTGGAGAGAATATATCTTGTATACATATTATGTATTATATGTAAGATAAGGTAGGTAGATAGAAGTATGCATTCACCGAGTCCACCACCCCGAGTCTGCTACTTCGACGACATCGTTTGGTGGAAAGTGACTGACTCTAGGATTTCCCGTCGTAAAAAGCCGATGTAAACGAAGTCTAGTGGATGTACGCACTATACTTCCTCTGATATCGAGATAAGTAGCCCGTACACTAGGCTGTGCGCCGCACTTGGCTCACTGCATGCATGTATGTACCCATATGCCATGCATGGGATGGGACGGACGGGCTGCCTTCACGGCGGCCGCGCAAAGTGGGCGGGTGGCTTCGATCAATTGGACTAGAAGCGGCGGGGTACATTGGGATTAGTTTACCTGTCTGTCTGTCTGCCTGTCTGTCTCCCAAACCGTACTCCTGGGTAGTCACTTATTACGTTTGCTCTGTCTGTCTCCGGGGCAGTAGACATAGAGGTAACCGAGGATGAGAACAAGTAGGTAGGTTTTCCCGTTCCAGGCTGGAAATTCTCGGCGCCGTCTCTTGTTGCCAACGACCCGGTGTGACGATTGTAGGAGGTACCTAACGTGGTGCTAGGTTTCTAGATCGCAGGCGGTCTCCGGAATTCCCTTACGGGGCGTTTTCTTTCCCGTACCATTTGAAAACTGGGAGTTCCAGCCCAGCCAGCCTGCGCCTTGTGAGTTGAGCCATTACCTTCCATTATATACTTCGGACCTGTCTTTTTATTTTTGCCTTGAGGTCGAGGTTGTGGCGTGGCAGAGAGAAGTAATTACCTATTTGTCTAACGTACAGCACACACTCTTGATTATAATTTATGGGTGTATGTAAGTGGGCAAGCAGATAGATGCAAATGGCCTCTTACGTTCTAATGTGGCGTGCTGCGGTTAGGTAGGTAGCAACTCATCATCCCATCATCGCATCCTGCTGCAGTCTCTAGGGTTTGGCATTCCCACTCGAGTTGCAAGTAGGTATAAAGTATCAGTATAAGCCACGATTCCAAATTTTCTGATTTATCCAGCCGATGTTTGACTCGATAGCCCTGCGGCCTTGAAGAGCCGAGAGGCACTGACCCACGATAGGGAGGTAAATCTGTTATCTGTCTAGGCTACCCCATCTTGGTACCCTTTACAGAAGGGGGCAGGTAACAAATTGTATGACAAAATATGTGACTCTCCATCTGGTGATGGCCATCCTGTGGACAGCAGTACAATTAAAAATGTATCTAGTGTACCTTCCTTAGGTTAGGTAATTAGCCCAGGCGGATACTATTGAAGCAGTGACTTCATCATCACCTGTCATAAGCTGGATACTTCAAAGGGCAAAAGTGGGCAAGGCATTTGGATGAACGAATAAGTGAAGTGAGTGACCCCAACCCAACCAAGAGATGCCAGCGAATCAATCGCGCACTCGGGCCCCGATGGATGGGACTACAACTACCTGAGAGGAATCCCACCCTCCATGACATCAAAGAAGGGCTGGGAAGCTGACTAACTCTGACTTGCTGGCTTGATGATTTTGTGAGAGACTGAGTTGTTGCTATTGCCACTGACAGACTTGGGACAAGCAAGTTCCCTTGTTGTCTTCAAGCTGAAACTTAACCTATGCTCTGAACCAGGCACTCAATTAGCAGGTTTTGCAGTGCACAGCGCAGCAGAGGAGATGGTATATAGGTACCTCATCAATTCACGGCTGTGTCCTAATGATATGGTGAATCGCTGTGCATAGGAAGGGTCACTTAGGAGCAACCGGAACGACTAGCTATAGGTCAGTATGCCGTGGTAGTATAGACCGGCACAACCGGAATCCTTGGGTGAACTTGACTAAATTGTACCCTTATTCACGTTTCTTCATGTCAGTACCTACGTCTTACATGTACAATTTTGTTGTGAATGCTTTCATTCAAGTACTCCTCTGGTTGTACTATTACACAACCTGCATTTCAAAGCTGTATATTAGCATTGTGAGTGCTGGGAGATGGTGACTGTACAGTCCATCAATTCAATCCAATCAAATGTCCTTGACTTCTGTGAAAGCAGAAAACGTTCCTTGGGGGGGGGGGCAACAACTTTCTACACTGGCCATCATTATCATTTCCATCATTTCATCACAATTCTTGTGCACAACATATAACAGGCCACAAGGGTCAAAGAACAGCCACACAGGTAACATAGTAAATACCCAGATCCTATGTGTCTGAGGTTGGATTTCAGGGTCCTCGTCAGTTTCCACAGGGCAGGACACACTACTGCCACAGGGCGCGCCAGGGGGCTTCTTGCGTGATGGTCCCTGGCAAAGCTGGCGTGGGCTTAGGTGGTATGAAACCTATCAGATGAGGGGTTGGTGCCTTTGAATCCGGCAAGCAAATGCATGGGATTACACTAGCCCAATGGCTGTACACTATTTACCTAGTGCAGTGTGCCTGGTGTAGCGCATGGAGCAAGGTATCCCCTTGGAAGGGCTCTAGAAAAAGCATTAGGATTGGAGAGATTTTGGTACCCTTGCGTACCACGTTTTCAAAGGTACTGTATGTAAGGTATGTTTTGAGCTGGTTGATAAAATGTGCGACCTTGTTATGTGCCTTGTAGCAGAGATGGAGAGTTTCCCCAACAGTTACAGGATATGATTGAGTGAGTGAGTGAATGATGATGAGCAGATGTGACAAGTGGAGTGGAGGAGTGGATTAACTGCAACCAGCAAGACTTGTAGGAACTAGGTACTATCATGTACAATGTAAATACTTGGGAATACCTGGCAAGATTGAACAGGTTTGCAGCACAATGATAGCAACGATAATAATAGTGCTGTAGGAGGAATGTATATATGTTTACTTGCTCTATAGATTTGAGCTATGAATTTGGGAAAGCCTGAAGTCCCCAGAGAAAAGCAATGACAATATATATAGAGAATGAGATCTCTATATAATACAGGCATGCCAAGTAGGTACTTATTTATGCTGGGCTGAGCAGGATAGCAAAATCTCAAAACATTGAGGAACAGGCGTTACCCTAGTATGGTGGCAGGGGCTAAGGCGATACCTGGGTATGGCAAACACACCACGCCTATCTTGAAAAGCTTCCCTGGCTGGGTAAGTACCTACCTTTGGAGAGGTTGGTTGACCTAGAAACTCTAAGCCTGGAAAATACAGCACTGGACGGACATATGGTGTAGGATCAATAAAGCTGTGAGGTGCAACCCTGTGCTGAAAGCACTGTTGATTTCATAATGATTTAAATAACTTTCTAATCCCACACAAAATATGTCCATGTTTTGGCCCATAATAACAGTGTAGTGTAGAGCAATAGTGTACCCATAGGTAGTCTATTTATTCACTGGATCTCATTGTTGTGTAGTAGGAGTTTAAAACAATGAAAAGAACATCAGTACTTACATATGTACTACGAAGTGATGTTCACAGCTGGATAGAACTGGCTATAAGCATCAACAGACAAATGTGTAAAAAGCAACAACAATGGTGGACTTGCTTCTAGCTTATCTTTGACATCTGCTACCTAAGTATTTACTTGTTCAATCCTGCCTTTCTAGGTTGGTTTTATTGCACAGCTGCTCATTAGCAATTCACCATATCTCTTACCGTTGTCTTAGTTGAGGTACATGTAGGTCAGGAAGGGCCTATCAACACCTAGCCGGAAAAGGTAGGCCGCTGGCGCCGCCAGAATTGCTCAAGTGAAAAGGTACCTACATGTACCTAAGTCCCTTTGAGTTGTTGTCCAGGTGCTTGCTTCCACTGCAACGCCCACACTGGACTTGCTTTGCACCTCAGCTCTCGGCAATTCTCGCTCTTCTCTTTTAGTGTACCTACCTCACTACAGTACCAAAGTACAGAACAGCACTGGGCCCCGCCGCCACCCAAAAAGACGCACACTCCACGTTTCTTAACTCGAGCGAGCTGACACGCACCTGCAAACATTGGAACACAATTAACAAGTTCAGAGATCTCAGATCATTTGAGGAAAGCGTCTTCCTCTGCATGCCTTTGCTTACAATACAGCCTATCTCAAACAAATCTGCTCAGAAAAACAATGAGCCATTTCACCTAGGCTTTCTTATTATCTTGCTAGGATTTCTGTTTTCCAAAGGCTGTCCTGTCTATCTTTCTGTGTGTGTTTTTTTCTGCGGTGCGGTACTTCAGCCACCTGGTACTTAGCCTTAGGTACCGTAGGACAGTGTGCTAAGAGGGACATACCACAAGGTACTTAACCTACCTAGGTACTTAGGTATATCGCCAGGTGTTGGACAGTGGGTGTGCCGCCCAAAGACCCCTCTACGTCCAGCCCTCTGTTCCCTTGACTGGTATCATCAGGGTGCCACCACCCAACAAAACAGGTACAGTACACCTTGCCCGTCGCAGTACTTCACCTCCTACTTCCCTGTAGGTACCTACACTGCACTGCACTGCACCGCATTCACTGTACTGCGCTGTCCTACACTGTACTGTACTGTACTGTATTGTAAGTACAGGTACTCTCCATTACGGCATCAGGCGGTTAGGGCCTGTCTAACCACTTGCAGACACCAAATGAGGTACTAAATCATCCGGCCCGCTACTTCGTACTTTGCACTCGTCCTGGGGCTCGGTTCATAGTACGTCGTCGCATTGCCCCCGGTCGATTGATTGACTGAGTGCTCCTGAGACTCTCTTGCCTGGGACTTTCTGGGGCAACTGATTCCAGACACCATCATCAATCAACCCACCCACGGAGCACTACAGGAGCATCCACGAAGAAGCAGCAGTAGCAGCAGCGCACCATCCATCGGCTTGCTCTTGGCTTGCCCATCACTTGCCAACAACAACATCAACAACGATACTCCCAAGGCTCACTCGGTAGGAGCAGCAGCAGCAGCAGCAGCAACAGCAGCAGTCCCAGAGAGTCGAGAAGACGGCGTAAGGGCGTAAGGGCGTAAGAGGTAGGTAGGGACATTCCTCCTCGTACCCGATCCAGTATTGTCCACTTCCACCTTACCTACCGTATCCTATCTATCTATCTGCTCGCCACTTTCCTCTGAAGCCTCTATCCATCATATTGTTCAAGGCAGAACATTCATTTGCCTCTCACAGACACAGAGGGATTGAGATAGAGAGAGCAAAAGAGAGAAAGAGAGAGGGAGACACCCACCCACCACATCATAGATACACGCACACATACTTGCACACACATACGTACACACACGCACACACACACACACACACACAACATTACACTCACCCATAGCAAGTACACAGACATACAGACACACAGCAACAACAGAAACAACAGAAACAACAGGCACGATACACTACACTCTTATCCCCTCTCTCTTTCCTCCCACGGTTCCCTCCTATCTGTCCATCCGTACTTCTGTCTGCCTCTTCCTCCTCCTCCTCCTCCTCCCCATTGACAACAACACTAACACTATCGGCGAAAGGCTTTTCCGACCACAAGTCGGCGGCTCCCAAGTCAGCGTCATGTCAACACCAACGACGGCTACGGCCACCTTACCTCCACACTATCGCCATCACCATCACCCCCCTCCTCATCATCATCATTACCCGGCATCATATACCCTAGCCGCCAACAACGCCCCATATCGTGTTGTGCCGAGCCCTGGAAACGCATACATCCCAGCTCAGCCCTCGACGGCCTCGACCGCCCCTGTTCTGGCCAGACATCAGCAACAGCAACCACAACAACAAGTACAGCACCAATCACAGCAACAATCGCAGCAGCAGCAGCAGCAGCAGCACCAACAGCACCACTACAACACCCTCCAAACAGTGGCTGCTCCCACCGCCTCGGCTGCGTCGTCCTTCTCCTCCAATCTATCATATCCCGCAAACGAGGCGTCTTCGAAAGGGGTCACGGCTTCGGTAGCACCTGCGAGGAACCTTTCCGCGAGGACACATTCTACGCCCCATTCCGAGGCGCACCGCGTCAATATGCCTGCCTCGTCATACGCAGAGACCCAGCCGCGGAAACGGAGGCGGTCCAAGGAACCCGACTGGAATCAGTTCTATAAGAATGGCTTGCCCAAGGAAATTATCGTCATCGATGACACACCCGAACCCGACCAGCAATCCTCCACGGCCGCCACCTCGAGGACATATACGAATGACACCGTCACCGGCTCGGCAGCCAAGCTGGGTGCTCGCCATGTTGCTAAGAGACGAAGGAAGGAGGATGAAGTGGGCAATGAATCTGTCTACGACGCCAGCCTCAACAACGACTCCTACCCGCAACTGTCCAACAGCGGCTCCGCTTCGACCGACCGTACGGCCTCGGCATACACCACGACCGCTCCAACGTCTCTTTCTTCCATTGGACAGTACGATTATGAGGCGCCATCGACGGGCCAGAAACGAAAGCGCACGCGGCAACAGATTGCCCAGGATGCGAAGCGGAGAGAGGTCGAGGTTTTTGGTGATGGTTTTCAGGAGTACCAACCGCCCCAGAAGCCCATAAAGAAGTGCGGAGAGGTGGCGGTCCGTGTTGTCAATGATGTGAGTAACTCCTCGTCCCCTGACACCTCCATAGGATTGGATTCTGACGTACGCTCGATAGCGTGGACACCAAACAGGCGTCAAGATTGATGATGACGATGGCCACTACATAGTGGTTCCTGATGCCGACCTCACTTCGCAATGTCAGTATACGTATTCCCCCCCTTTGGCAAACCTGTCCCGGATGCTAACAGTGGCATAGATCAAATTAGAAAACTACTTGGCCAGGGCACATTTGGTAAAGTAGTCGAGGCCCGAGATCGTAGGAGATCGAAGCTCGTGGCCATCAAGATTATCCGAGCGGTGCAAAAGTATCGAGACGCTTCGAGGATCGAGCTGCGAGTGCTCCAGACTCTCAAAGCCAACGACCCAGAAAACCGTAATCGGTGTATCCATCTACGAGACTGCTTCGACTTCCGTGGGCATATCTGTATAGTGATGGATTTGCTAGGCTCCAGTGTCTTTGACTTTCTGAAAGGCAATAACTTTGTTCCTTTCCCTAACAGTCAGATACAAAGCTTTGCCCGCCAATTGCTGACGAGCGTCGCTTGTGAGTACGCTCGAACCTGCCATGGTGGCTCACGCTGACGCCTGCCACTTAGTTCTCCATGACCTCAACCTGATTCATACTGATCTCAAACCCGAAAATATCCTTCTCTGTGACAGCGCCTATCAGACCTTTACTTATAACAGGAGGATACCGTCATCCACGAATGGACCCAATCGACAGGCCACCCAACGCAAGGTTCTCCTTGACACCGAGATTCGCCTAATCGACTTCGGATCCGCCACTTTTGACGATGAATATCACTCGTCTGTCGTCTCCACGCGCCACTATCGTGCGCCCGAGATCATACTCGGCCTCGGATGGTCTTTTCCGTGTGACATTTGGAGTATCGGATGTATTTTGGTCGAATTTTTCACCGGAGATGCCCTATTCCAGACCCACGACAACCTCGAACACCTTGCTATGATGGAAAACGTATGTGATAGCCGAATTGACTCCCATCTGGTGCAGATGGTGAACAAATCGGCATCACGCAACAGCAGCAATTCCCCAGCCAAGTATGTTACAGAGTGTCTTTTGCAGGGAAGATTACATCTAACACGAGATCTAGGTATTTTAAACGTCTCAAGTTGGACTACCCGACGGCTGAGACGACAAGAGCGTCGAGACGTTTTGTCCGGAACATGAAGCGCCTTAGTGTAAGTCGAGACATAATCATATCGACCCCCAGGCTAACACTATTTTTTAGGACATCATTCCCGCAACTAGCCCTTTCCTTCGGCTCTTCTTAGATCTTCTCCAAAAGATTTTCATCTATGACCCGGCAAAGCGAATCACGGCTCGCCAAGCTTTGGCACATCCGTGGTTTCGGGAAGCCGCCATTCCTGATGACGGGACCGAAGCTCTAAAAATTCGGCTTGAACGTATGAGGGAGACCGATTACCATACATCTCGGGTCCCAGTCGCGGTATAAGGGACTTGCGACACTTTTCACCTACGGAGTTTGATATCAGGATGGGGGCACAATGTACATTTCTCCAAAACCCAGTGGTTATGATGCATATATTGCGGTTATGATGCCCATAATCTCTATCAGCGTGCATGCAGGGTAGTACCCGAACGGCGTTTTGGCCAGCATTGGGCGGATCTTCTATGGCGACGCCGTCACTTTACATAGAGATACTTGCCAAACGACATGCATGATGAGTGACGCGCGACGTCTTCTCAATATATACTTTACACCCTCCAATACTGCCGCTACTTGGCCCCTGTACCGGCATATGATGGTGGATGCTCGCGATGCTTTCGTTAAGTGATAGCTGAAGGCTGATTTGGGCCCGCCTACATGACTTTGAAAAATCAGAAGGGCTGGTTGGTTTCTTCCAGTAAGTGCATGTCCCTTCAAAACTTCGCTAATCGTGTCTGTACTGGGCAGTTGTTCAACGCCTCGTGTGTTTACGTTCATGTCGAAACTTCGCATCCGCATCGACATCACTGGTCGAGCTCAGTGTTCATAGTTCCTACAACAGGTCGAGTGTCCTGTTACCTATGATCTGTCGTCAAACTTCGCATCCGCATCGGCATGGCTGGTCGAGATCAATGTTCATTGTCCCTACAACAGGCCGAGTGTTTTGTTATCTATGATGTGTGAAACAAAGGAATTATTCGTCCCTGTTATTGGCTCCTGTTGACAGAATTACAAAGACCATCCGTGTTTTGAAACAACGGCCCTTGTCTGCTATTCTTGTGAGATTTTTGAAAGGTATATTATGAACCACCTTTACCGCTTCCGATTTTGGCCGTGAACAACTCCGGCGACTACGCTCTAATTCGACCTACACTGCCAACGACTGGTTCGCAACCCTATCCTGATCCCGCTGCTTCCCGTGAAGCCACTCTGGCGAACTAGACTACTTGTTACACGAACCCTCATTGCCTTGCATCATGTCATCCCTTATGAATCTCGGGATCCGAGACTTATCGGACGAACAGACCAACCAGATCACGAAATTGCTCGCACGACGTCCCGAATATGGCATTGCCATTCCTTCGAGGCGATGGCTCCAGAGACAAGAAGAGAAGATAAGTCAACTTCCCAAGGAATTGTCTCGGCCATCAGCCCTGAAGCGTATAGTGATCAAGATTGCCGATCGCCTCGACCCGAATATGGTGGATCCGCAAGCCATACTCTGCACAACACATTCTAACCTAAATCCCTTCTTAGTCCGGAAAATGTTCATCGCCCTCGCTTACGAAGTCACAGTTCACACGGACCCATTGCGCTCATGGCCCGGAAGGATCGCATACCCTGAACTTTCGGCCTTCGTCGGGCGCCTTGACTCGATTACTGCGTTGTGGACCGAACCGCAGCTTTTTAACGAGATATACGGACTCGCTCCCTTCGACGGTCACCACATATTCGTCCGATCGCAGTGCGAAGCTTGCTGTCTTGCGGCTGTTGGTGCTAGCGGCCAGGCTCTGGCGGATCTCCGAGCGGCGCTCGTTGATCGCATGGAACGACGTCCGCCGCCAAAGTCCAAGTCGGGAAGGTCTTCGAAAAAGCATTCAGAGGAAAAACCTCGGCTTCTTCGCATCGTTGAATCTTGGATCGACCATCTCCGCAAGCATCACGAGACCAAGAACCGAGCTAAAGATTGTAGGGCCATGAGTGAGAATCTACTGGTTGAACTGAGGAGGGCCAGACCGCAGATCACAGCGTGGCGAGATGAACTAAGGCGTCAGCACGCCGATCTTCGAGCCGCACAACGCCCCGTCTATGCAGAGCTCAAGAGATCCGACACGGGCAGCAAAATCAAGCCTCTACCGGCGAGCGCTGGGTATAAGCGATCGACAAGAAACGGAATTCCGATTGCTCTAGCCGACACGGAAGGAGCCGAGAGTCAGCGAATGGCGGCTGAGAACGTGAGAAAAAAGACCAGTATTTACCGTCCTGATAGTCTAGCTGCATTCTCGTCAGTGGGCGGGCAACATCCAACCTCTCAGCATGCTCGATCTGCTGCTGGCAACCGTCCAACCGGCGACCGCAGTTCTCACCTTGCTGCCTCTAAAGCCAGCGACGGGGTGCCAGGCCAAACCTTCCTCAACCGATTCGAGAGCATCTACGAAGAGGGTGAAGAAGATCACGCCCTCAACGACGACGACTACATGGAGCGAAGCCGATCCAAAGTCGAGGCCTGGTGGACGAATCAGATACAGCACTCACCGCCGTTCGACCTTAAGTCGGAGGACGACGTGAAATCCGTGCTGTCCATGGTCCACCCCGCCTTCCGTCCCGACGGCAGCCGCATCGCATCTTCGGCGCTGCCCGTGCCGCTCGACGTCAATAATAATAATCGCCCACAGCCAGCAACTGCTGAAACCGCGGGCAGCGCTTGGACCGATTGCTCCGTGTACACCACCGGCTCGTACCCGGCCTCCATCCAGCCTGGCGCTGACGTGCCACCCGTGCCACGAATACCCTCGACGTACAATTCCAAGGCGGCTCACTCGTCATCAAAGGACAAAGGCAAGGACAAGGACAAGGATGACAAGCGCGCAACTTCGGACCTCAACTGGCCCGCCCCGCCATCGGGACGCGCAGAGTCTAGGCTACCATCAATGCCTCCCTCGATTCCTCCGAGGTCCACCTCACGCCCCAGGCCTATGTCCAGCAGCATCGCGGAGAAGAGGACCACGCGGGCCTCCGTCGCGGAGAAGAAGGCCACACGGGTCTCGATGGCCGCCAGCTCGGTGTACGACGGCACTTACAGCATCGCGCCGTCCATCAGGAGCCACATGAGCACTATCCCAGAATCTGCATCAAAAACATCATCATCAAACCTCAGCCCCGACGACTCGATTAGTAACGCTTACTTGAAGCTTATGGGGCGCCCAAGTTTTGCTGAATCAACTACGACGTCGCTTGGGGGGTTCCGAGATGGGATGTAGACTTGGGAACGCTTGTAAGTAAAGCACTTGTGTTGTATCGAGACGGACTGTGGTTGTAGGAACAACCAACCAACCGGGTGCTACCTAAGTGTAAGTACGCCCTGTCCACCAATTGGGTCATCGACAGAACCCGCAAAAAAAAAAAAAAAAAAAAAAAAAAGGAACCAGGATAACAAAGGTGACGGACGGGACGGCCTTGGTTACAAAGCTACTATATGCGGTATGGAGTACCAGACCAGGTACCAACTGACTGACTGACGACTGACTGCAGCGTAGGCTGTAAACTTGTACACATGCATGTATGAACGGAATTGTTTGATTGATCACTTGTTTTTAGGTAGGCGTTTTGTTTTAATAATTGATATTTTGATAATGAGTTTGATCTTGCCCCTCCTACCTATGCAGCCTTGTTGGATTGCAAATGTGAATGGATAATTATTAATATTGTAGAGGAAAAGACGAAAGTCTTATACGAAGAATCCATCGTGATCACAGGTTAATTAGGTACTATTATAACACTATCCCTCATACCTGTCTCCATCACAAGTTTTCTATATATGGCATTAAGCCTGGCTGGCCAGCGGTAGCCCTTGGGACATTGGGACGTTGGGACGTTAGGACGTTGACGCCCTGTCTCTGTACCTAGGTAATTGTAAACTAGACTGATCTGGACATAGAAGTCTTCTTTCTATTGACTATGGTCTATGGGTTAGATAATTTACATCGATGCGGCTTATATATGACTCGAGCAGTAACAGTGACGCGTACCCAAGCAATGACTTCGACTTTCTAGCTTTTAGAAAAATAGCCACCGGCTCTGAGAAAGAACTTCCTAATGCTCTAATGCTTTCTAGAGATACTGAGTCGTGATTGGGATCTTCTAACTTTGCTGTAATATGTAATATCGAGTTTATTTTCTTACTTATGTTTCTGCTTATAATTTCGCTTATATTTGAGCTTTAAGTAGTTTGAAGAATTTAAGCGTGAATGAGCGGACTTCTAATTTACGAACGAAGTTTGAGAATTTAATGAACTTTTAGAGTCTCTCGTCGAGTTGTTTTATTTGTTTTCTACATTGCTGTGGTGTTTTGTAGAGAGAGCTTCGGTGGGCAGAGCCTCACTGCCAGCAGCGGGTTGAAGTTGACTTTGGATAAAGTGAATGTGATTGCGCGCTGGCCTCGCTTCGCGACCCGACCTGTCCTACGATGTCAAGGTACCGTTATATAAGCAACTGCAGACAGTCAAGTGTCCAACTTGATACCGTTTCACTCTTGGTAGTGTGCCGGTATAATAGCGCTGCGGTTCTATTTCATGACATACGAGCTTTTATATGAGGTTGGGGCAGGAGAACTCGACGTCCACGTTCACGTACTCATATCGGAGGTTATCTCGTACAGTGGGCGCCCTGAAGATGGTGGTGGTCGGCTCGACTCTCACCCTTGTGAGAAACTCGGGCTGCTCGCTAGGCAACAGCGTGCCCGTGAGGTATATCTGGCGATGGGAGACTAGGTCTATATCCCGCCGCTGTTGTTGCTGCTGTTATAGTATTAACTATAAGTCGTCGCCCCTTTAGGTATGTAGAAGCCTGTACGATGTACAGCTAGAATTAATGAACCTCTGGAAAACTTACGATCTTACAAGGGTGTTTCTTTTCTGTAAATATAATACTTGAGTGGATGTCACAGTACCACATATGCAACTGCAGACAATCAAGTGTCCGACTTGACCATGTTCTACTTTTGCCAGTAATAGTGTACCAGATATAGCGCTGCAGTTCTGTTCTGTGACAGTGGACGCAGGTTTGCCAGGTAGATAGGCATGTAGGTGGCGGAGCAAATTTCTCAGTTGAACCAAAGACAGTCAAGTAATTATGATAAAGAAAGTGTTGGGAAACACTTGGTGTGATTCTAATTATCGAGGCCGTTTGCCACTCTTGAGGTTCCAAATACCGAGACTGAGGTTACTTAGCTTGGGAGCCGGGTCCATTGACTTGGGGGAAGATGGAATTCACTCAAAAAAGAGAGAGAACAAAAGAAAAATATTAAGGGAAAAAGAGAGTGAAAAAAAGGGGAGGAAAAAAGGGGAGAGAGGGCGGAAAGGGGGGGAGGAAGGGGGAAAGAGGGAGGGGAAAGGGGGAGGAGAAAGGGGGGAAACGGCGGGAGAGAGAGAAATTGAAAGAGAGAAATTGAGAGAGAGAAATGAAGAGAGGGCTTAAAAGGAAAAAATACAGGAAAAAAAATTGTTTGCATCTCTTTGAAAGCGTGTCATCCTTAGTGCAGGGGCCATGCTACTGCAGAACTGTTAGTGAATGCTTTTTTTTTTTTTTCGAAATCGCACGAAGGGGATTCGAACTGGGGAACTTGGGGGAACTTGGGAGTATACGTACATCTTCTCTGTATCGTTTGTAAATTGACCAAATGCCCGAAGGCTGAAGTGGTGCTTGTGTATTCGACACTATATCCTCCTCGGGTCATTGTGTTGAAGGCTGGAGCCTGGAGGTTTGTAGGTAATGTAAACAATGTGAAAGTGGGTCGCTTTGATTGGTTGGGTTTCACAGTGGCTCCACTATTTGGCTTGCCTGGGGAACTGAGTTGAGCACTTAGTAGGTACATGCAGGCAAGTAAGTTACCTAAAGTAGGTTAGGTACTTGAGGAATGGCTGCTAGGGCCAGGAACATGTTCTGTTTAAACTTGATTGAAACTCATATATGTGAATTCAATCTGAAGGGATTCTTCTTATTTAAGCCCGATGGGCTTCAGCGATCACACAAAGTTTCAGTTCTCGGGCACATCCAAGCAAAGCGTCCGGTGCCTTCCTCCCCACACCTCGAAGTCACAACGCTTATAGTCTCCAGTCTCGCCCTCGCCCTCGCCCTCGCCCTCGCCCTCGTAACCATCGTAGCCATCGTAGTCTTCGTAGCCGACGTCGTCGCCGCCGTCTTCGGCCCTGCGGAGGTGTCGTCGCGGCTGCTTGACGAACGGCGTGTTGATGAGCCAGTCGCGCAGGAAGTACGCGATGACGCCGAGCCGGAACGTCGGGTTGACGCCCTGCCACGGATGCCCTTGCAAGTTGCGCGCCGGGCCCGGCGTGCCGTCGTAGTTGACGACTGGGCACCAGCTTTTCGCGAGGGGCCATGTCAGTGTGGGGATTTATGAATATTGAGGGGACGAAAAGGGGGAAGAAAAGGGGGGAGAAAAGGGGAGTATTTATGTATATATAGATTTATGCAGACAAGTACGTAAAAAATTAAATAAATTGGTTAATCGGCCGGGCTCACTTACTGCCAGTTCGTGCGCGAGGTTGGCCCGAATCCCTCGCGGGTGACCATGCCGATGTACTAGATCACGGGGAGGTCTCGTCAGCATCTTTCCTTCTCATACGGCCGTGTTTGTTGTGGCAAGACATAAGGGAGATAATCGATAGGTCCCTCGCGGAACTAATGATCACAAGTGAAGCTTGAGATGAGCGGGAAGCAATGTCTGACTAACCAGTGGTCTCTGCAGCGCGGTGTCCTGTCGGTGATAGCCGAAGATGAGTAAGTGGTTCTAAAGAGGGAAAAGGTTAGCTGGTCAGCTCGTGAATGGTCTCCCTTCCGCCTTTGCGAGTCGTAGGCTGGGCGGGGAGGTACGGCTTACAGATGGGATATGTCGACGGGGAGCCCGGTTCGGCGGATTCACGTTGGCGAAGTCGGTCCCGAAATACGAATAGCTCTTGAGAAGTGAATAAAGTAGTCAGCGTTTAACCGTAAGCAGGTCGGTTTCCGCCACATGAACGTATATCTACATCCCTCGGCCCCTGATGAATATCACGTAACGTACCTCGCCAAACGGAAACTCGAGGATGAGATCATTGTACAAATCGAGCTCGCCCCCGCCCGTCGCCGACGGGACGAGGTGGCCGCCCTGTCGCATCTGCCGCGGCCAGATCTCGCCGTTCTGCGCGAGGCCCGGGTGGTTGGGCCCGACGTTCTGCGGGTTAAGCATCATTGAGCGGAAGATCTCGGCGCCCCATCGGACTGTGCTCCCAGTTAGCACAGGGATCAAGTTTGATTAATCTTGATTCTTGACTCTTAAGAACCTTGGACGAGAGAGAATCTAAAGGTGAGTGGCGTGGGCGGCATATGGGAAGAAGAAAAAGGGGAAGGGGAAAAAACACTGGGGTGGGGGAGGTTTCCTAAACTTTCGATTCTTCTTCAAAAACGTACATTGACTGAAAATGGCGTCCTGGTGGAACATGATCTGCCTCGTGCCGCCGTCGTTGCTCGGCGCTCTGTTGCTGCGCGCGCTTGGGCCGGCCATGACCCTCTCTGGGATGTTGTTGCGCGGGGCATCTCTGTGTTTTCCCCCTAATTAGCATGAATGATTTCTTTTTTTTTTTCGCTCTTTTTTTATTATTTTACTCTGGTGATGGGGAAATAGGGCGCCACATAACATGAATTGGAGTGATAGTTGTCCCTTTGCCTCCCAGCTGTAGGGAAAAAAAAAGAGAAAGTGAGGAACAAAAGGGAAGGAATAGGGAACTAACGCATGATAAGTAGCCAAAAGGGCGTCCGTCGCCTCGTCAACAACAGGGCGGTCAACGTTCGGGTCGAAAGGAGGGGAGATCCAGTCAGGTATGATAGTCCGGCTCGGCCGCGCAGGCATGGCCATGCGTGCTCGAGTTGCGGCATTGTAGTTGCTCTTGTTGTCGTTGTCATGCTTGTTGTTGCTGTGGTTGATGTCAAATTGATCAAATGACGAGACAACAGGGGCATCGTCTAGCGCGACAGGAATAGTCTCAAAGATAACCGCGTCATCGAGGAGCTTGGGCGCCATCTTGGTCTTCGTCTTCGTTGGCGTGGCTGAGGTTGACATGTTGAGGGAACCTGGGAGAGCAGTTGCTAGGGTCGTCGCGAGGACGCCGATGGCGAGCCATCTCACTATTGAGTGCCTCACGATTAGTTCTCTTGTGTGGCGCGGCCGGCAATTGGACTTGTATTGTTGTGAGAATACCTCGAGGATGAGAAGGGAAGGGCGAGCAAGTGGTTTGATAGAGTAGAGTAAAGTAGAGTAGGTAGGTAGGTGATAGACAACTTCTTGAAAAATGTATACTCACTGATGAAGGCCATGATAAGCTTCATGATGACTGAGTGCTGGGACTCAAATGAGTGGCAAGTTGACAGCTGATCTCTTGTACTCAGTGCTTGGTTTGCGAGCCCTTGCTCAAGATGCTTGTTATTCTTGAAATAACAGGCAAGTCAGCCAGGTTTGTAGACAGGGAACGGATAGAGAGGGATCGGACCTCTTTTTGTAGATTGTGCGTGCAAGATGTTGTGCGCACTAATTATCGGTTAGGAAAGCAGAAGACAGATAGCTACCTGGGCACTGCAATACTCAATGTGGGAGATAGGGCACAAATAAGGACAGCATAACGTGACATACATGTTTGATTTGATCTGGAAGGTACAAAGTCATGTACACTATTCTAGTTTCCATGTTGTCCTGTAGGTAATGGAATCCTGTGTGTTGTTTAGTTAACTTGGTAACTCAGGAACTTACTAACAACATACCTCACAACCTAACATTGGCGTAACTGCCTTTGACATAGGAAGTGCCAAAGAGCCATTTCATCAGTGTTTGCTAAACTCTTCAATCCCTTTTAACAGACCGGAGTATTTTATCACATATTTTCTTTATTTTTGTCTATTTACAAGTTTTATAGTGTTGAGCTAATGCTGATTTGCCTGTGCAATATATATACATCTATTTGTTCATGCCATGAAGTTGGAATTCCCAAAACAGTACAGAGGTTGCTCTATGGCCGCCCATATCGCCAAAAACAGAGCCCTAATCCAGCCATGCTCGTTCATGGAGATAGACATGGCTTCTACCTCACTGATCTGCCTCTTCAAGCAGCTTCTGGATGGCGGGCAAGAATGCCTGAGCTTTTCTGAAGTCCCCAAGCTTGAGTCGCATGTAATCAAATGCTACGAGTATCACCTCGTCTGCCCGAGTCTTGTCTTTTATATGGGTGTTGGTTGGGATTTCCAAGTCCTCTTCCAGGTTAGGGACCTTCTGGTATCTCTGGGAGAAGTGAGTTAATAGAATCCTTCTCGCGCCCATTCTCCGGCCTATGTCAATAGCTTCCGACATGGTCGAGTGTTTCTTGGCAATTGCATCCCCCTGTAATTCGTCGTCGAATGTGCTCTCATGTATCAAGAGTGTGGCACCCTGGCCGATTCGTACAAAAGCGTCGCTCGGACGGCAGTCACCAGAGTAAGCGATTTTCAACCCGGAAGGAAAGGTAAAGGCCACGGCGAGTGCTCCAAAGCAATGGGTCACCGAGCATGCCTCCAGCTGGCTCAAGCCGAATTGCTTTGCCTCCTCGCTATTGAACTTGCGTAATTCGACATTGCGTGGTTGGCTATCATGTCTACCAAATATTTTGGGAATTAGGCGCTCAAAGCCAAAATCTTCGACGTCGGCGTACTCTCGCAGCCAATCGATCATGTGGCCGTGGGAGGCGACAACAAGTTTGGCTGATGGATCGGATCCGATCGTTTCCTCGTGCCAAGCCCTGATGACAGAGACAGTACCCAGGTGATGATCAGCATGCAAGTGGCTAATCCAAATGACCTTGAGATCTCGGAGCACAGAGGGCAGCTCATCGCCGAAGACACGGCGCATCTGCCCCAACGTGTTCTCACCCGCATCCAAGAGATAGTTTCCATAGCCTGGGACGCGAACCAGCGTGGCGGAAACATTGCGATATTTGGACGGTAGCGCGGAGCCCGTCCCTAGCGAGATAATTTCGGCATCCCTATTAGGGATGTCTGCTTCTACCTTCTCGACGTTGGCTATGAAGTCCGGGTCGGAGATTTTACTCTTGGCTTGATCCGCCATTTTCCAGATATCATCGCTGTCGAGATCCTGGCGAGCAAGATTTTTCAGGTTTGGGAACGGTACGATCTTGTCATCTTCGTGCATATACTCGGGAGAAAGCTTGATGGTTTTCCCCGCGCGACCAGATTGGTATGTGGACTCGTTAGCCGTGGCCGTCCCCGAGAGCGTCCGCGCATTACTGTGGTTAGGCAAAGGGAAACGGTCTGCGTCAATACACCGTAGTTTATACGCTTGGGTGGCTGCGGATTCGATAGCAATCATGTTAGGGCAGGTATCAGCGGACGTTACGATGTGCTTTACCGAAGACATCTTCTTCATGAAATCTTGTAACCGTGAATCATGGACAACGCCGGGACCCAGCAGCCAGAAGATGTCGCGCACGCCTTTCATTATCTGGCCATCGGCCCATTCTGATCGGTTGACAAGCGCATCGATGTAGGAGGTATTGGGCAAGTCGATGACGGCGAAACCATTGCCGGGCACGGTCTCACCGAGAACCATTTCTGGGGTCACCTCCATTCCGTCCTTGCCCTTGACGCTCTGCATCTGGGTAAGGTACCGATAATCCTTCTTGTTCACGCCCAGTCTCTCGGCGGCTTTCGGATCGAATCTGCCTCGCCTGTCGTGCGGCTTGACAATATAGCACATGGATTGTTTCGAAGGTTCGGACGGTGGTAGTTTCGAGATCATGGCGCCGGGCCAGGGCTGGCGAACCAATACAGGGATGTCAGGAACCTCCTGCGCGCCGCCAGGCATAGGACCCCTGTATGATTGGAGGTGGCCATTTTTATCACGCACGAAGAGCTTTGCCGGCAGTTTGGCCCGGTGCAGCGTCGTTTCGACGAGTGCATCCGGTGTCCAGTCGGAGTCGAACATGTGTGCGACGATAGCCTCGGCGACCTGTTGGCTATTGTCGTCGTCCTCGCGGGGAGCAGTCGAAGTCGCCTTGGCGCCGTCTACGAACTCATCGTGGCTCCGTTTACGGGAGGCGGCCTTTTCCACGCCCCCCTGGTCCGAACTAACAGGCATGTACCACACCTTGATATTTTCATCTTTCCAGTCAGGCTCGGAAGAAAGCTGGGCGGCGGCGTCGTGAGGGCCAGATCGAGGATCGGACCGCACTTCGTGGGGCCGGAGAGGGAGACCTCTCCGGAAGATGAAGCGACGAGCGGTGGCGAGAAGGTGTGAGAGATTCTTGCCGGCATGGACATGCAAAGAGTGCAGGGCGGACGCTGCGACCTCGGCCTTGACTGCGGCTGCGGTCTGGGCTGCGGTCTGGGCTGCGGTGGGACCTTGACCGGGTTTGTTCTTGTGCTGCTTGGCGATCTTGTTCACGGCCGTCTGCTCTCTCGACGAAGTCACAACATCGGCGAGGGTGAGGACCATGCCCAGAAGACCACCGGCACTCCGCCATGACACGGGGCCGCTCACGAAGATGTTTTCCAGCTTGTTGATGGCGATCTTCCGCTGAACAAAAGCACGTTGGGTGCCCTCGGCGACGTGGCCGAAGAGATATCGCTGGGTGTCGAAATGGAGCAACAGGGTGGTGCCCGAGGTATCGGCAGTGGGCGCCGTGGCAATCTGGACGTAGTTCAACATCCTGGTAGCCAAGATGCGACTGCTTATCGGGCTGCCTCCGTAGGGGGGATCGGCGACGGGTGTGGCGTACTTTGGGCGATTGAGGAGAAGGAAGCGGGCGGTTTTGCGGCCTCTGGTCAGGGCGACCCTCCAGACGACGGCGGCAGCGGGCTCTTCGAAGAGGGGCGTTCTCGGTAGCGGGATTCTGGCAAAGACGGACTCGGATGCCGACTCGGGGGCGGTCACGGGCGCCGCCGCATGAGGAGAGGGACGAGGAAGAGGAGGAGGAGGAGGAGGAGGATGTTGAGGAGCGGGATGCCGCGGAGGGGGTTGATGATGTCGTGCCTTCGCAGTCCTGGGGCGTGTTGACGACCGGAGCTCCTTAAGTATCCCTGTTACCGCATGCCTGCTCTTCATCGAGTTGACCAAGGCCACAAACCATGTCCGGGTGTTGGTTGTGTGACTCGGAGAAGAAGCTTGGATGGAGGTTATTTTATTTTTTTTGAGCTTTTTGGAGTTACCTAAAGTAACATACCAGGTACAGACTCTCCCACTTGGATACTTCCATACAACGCTTATCTTATCGGGTGCATTAGACCAAACTGGAGCTTTTCTAGCGTCTTATTGATCATGCGCTAAACTTGGAAGGGTAGCATTCTGGGACAAATCAGGTCAGTTCTCTCGGCAGTTCATCAACTGAGAAAAGTTCTTGTAATTCTTGGCACTACCAAGATTCAATCCTGCAGCTTACACTACATGTAGGTCTAACTACCTGAATGTTAAAGATTCTACAAGTCCTTCTACAAGTCCTTCTTCAAGTGAACTTGTTCGCAGCTGAGATAGCATAAGACGGTCGTTCCCTTTAGAGCAATGCAAGCAAAGCCCTTCCACATCTGCCCTCACGGATTATAAGTGAGCACTTCGAGATTGCGTACTTGGTAGAGCGTATCTCGAAAGGGGTCAGCAACCGTACAACTTCACTTCACTCCACTCCGGCGAAAACATACCACTGCTCGGCCCCGGAGAGCCTGATGATCCCTCCATCTGCAGGTTGACGATCCTGTAACCGACATCATCAGCATCGGAAGCGACCCTCGCGATGGCCCCGCGGGGCAACTTACAGATACATGGGTTTTCCAAAAAAGCCACCGCCGATCTGCGTCGTGACGAGGGACCCGTCCATGTAGAATTTCACCGACACGCTAAATCGCCGAGAACGCGTTAACCTCATCATAGCGGTTCAGGGGAGAAATCCTCTCCACCCCCCAGTGAGTGAGGGACCGATGGAACCCCGCCTGTTACGTACTCTTTCTGGTTGATGTCCCGCACCTCGCACTTGATCGAGTGGAACTGGTCGGGGGTTGGATAGGTAACATCCTTCCAAGAGAGGATGGATGAAGTATTAAACGTGTTGAACGACTGCGAATTCAGTAAAGGTCAGTAGGCTGTGCCCCTGGACCTGAGCACCGTGAGTTTTGGGAGACTCTGCAGACTACAGTTTGTATAGCGTTTCAGGGGTTCACCTAATGAGTGGCCGCATGAGAGGCCGCAGCAAGGTCTTGTCGGGATAGGGGCGAAGGAGGAGGCGGAAGTGGAGGAGGAGGAGGAGGAGAGAGGCTAAGATGATGCTCACGATCTTCCCAGAGCCCTTCCATTCTGCCATATCAACCTCTGGGGGCCAACCATTCACGGCCGTGAGCCAGAAGGCCGGCCAAGTCCCTTTCGTCGTCGTCGCTTTGAACTCGCCCGAGAAGTCGTAGCCGCCACCCCGAGAGACATTGAAATGCTCCTTCGCATGAATGGCACCCGCCAAGTAATGGATCTTGATGTTCTGCCCACCGTGCACGGCATCGGGCTGACCAGACACCTTCTTCGCCGTGAGCGTGAGCATGCCGTTTGAGAACTTGACCTGATCTTTGCTCATGCGAGCTCCCCCGTTGCTTTGATAGCATCATTATCAGCGCGCTTCCTATATCTCGTTTACTTGTAAGGTTTATGGAATGCCATGGTACTCCAGAAACACGAAAACTTCGATAATAGAGCGGCTGCTTTGACAATCTTTAAGCATAGTAGCCAGAGGACTTCCCCTTTCACTTACTGATCAGTTCCCCACGGGTAGTTGTAGTTCCAATCCGTGTCGAAATCCGACTGAGAGTTGAAACTCGTCTTCGGAATCATCGTACGCACGGCCTCGATCCCGGCCGCGAGGGCCAGGAGCACCACTCCTTTCTTACTGAGATGCATCGCGGATCAATGAAGACGCTCAATCCAGACTGATCGAGACCAGCTTTCGAGATCGCTGTCCACTTTTCCAAGCGGGCCAAGATATAGCAACAGAGTTGACAGTATCTCGGATCGAAGACATGTCGCCTTTATATTCATTTTGAAAACCTGGGGGCTTGACCTAACCGCAATATTAGGCACTCGGTACAAAGGCCTCCGCTCACTCATCGTGCCGATGCGACAGCCCCGCCCTCCTCTCCTAGCCTGTAGGCGCCGAGTCTCCGTTTTACTATCGGCATGTTAACCCCTCGAGGGGCCGTATTAACAGAAGCGGAATAATTAATCCCGAATCTCGAGATCGACATGGTTGCCCAGACTGGCCTCGGAACCCCAGAAGTATATAGATTCCAAAGTCTAAGTGTATCAGAGTTAGCAGCAAGTTGGTTGGCTTCGGAGTAGCATTTCACCATACGATAATCGGCTGCCGATAATTGTATTGGACGTGAAATTTTCATTTTGCTCCAGTTGCGTTTATTCTGCAGTTCCAGCGCTACCAACTTGGACGTAATTTCTTTCAGACTCCTAGAATCTCCTTCACCAACCCTTCAACAGCCTTAGCGCAGCCATACGAGGATTGATCTATTTCGGTCAGCTGAGTTCCCCTGCTTCGTAGCTCTTGACACACTCACATCCATATCCGCCGTGTCCATAGTTATGGACAACCCATACCCCATCGATTAGCTCTTTATCGATCCTAATCCCACCCTCTCGGGCGGGGCGGAGACCGACGACATGGCGAACGACTTCAAGCGATTCCGGCCCTTTGCCGCCGGTAAGTTCGGGGCATAGCTCTACCGCCCGCCGCAGCATTCTTCGGGCAAGTTTCTCATCTACTTCCGTATCCCAGTTCCCTTTTTCATAGGATCCGCCGATCACCGTTGTGCCTGACGAATACTTTAGCGTGGGGCGCGCTGGCGTGCTGTAATATCTTACCGTTAAGCCGAGGCTGGACGTAGAACACATCTGAATCTCCATCGTCTGTCCCCGAGGTCGTGGCCAGCATGCTGGAAGTGTTCTTGACCAAACATATTTGCCCTCTGGCAGGATAGACCTTACTATCAGCCACTCCGCCAATCTTGGCTGCTCTGATGCCGGTGCAGTTCAGCACAACGTCCGCTTTCAAAATATCCTCATGGAGATTAGCCGCATCGCTGATATGTTGCAGGGACGCCTTATTAGCGACCACGCCGGCATCCAGAACTTGCTTGTAGAGATAATTCAAGTATACGGGAACGTTGATACAGAATGTCTTGAAAGTTGTCCCGCTATCAATCTTGGCAGGAAGCTCATGAGCATGCAAAGCTCGAAACTAGATGAATCAGCGGGTGAGAATCTGTGGATAGGGGCTAAACTCACCTCAGGCACTACATCAGCGAACCAAGGCCTGTCAGAAGAGAGCTCTTTCGCCCAATCCTTGGCCTTGTTTTGTGTGTCCTTGAATCTGTTCCAGAGGTATGCATCTGATCCTGTTAATAAGTACTCAATGAGCTCACAACAGGTTAGCCTACCTTCGAGGCTAACCCCCGATTCTGGTAGATTGGTGGCAAGATTCAAGAGATAGTAGTACGTGTCTTTCTCATACTGGTGTTCAGCAGAGCCTTCGGTCGAGACACTTTATTCTGTCAGAGGTAGGTTCACTTGAGCTTATGCACGTCGCACACACGGGAGATAATTAGCCCCAGCTGACGGCGAGGCAAAGAGAGGAGATTCGTCGCCGGGGAAGTCTTCTCCCACCATCGTGATCTTGTACTCGGGGTGGCTTGCAAGGACCAGCGCGCTTGTAAGTCCTGACACGCCGCCCCTAATTAACAAAAATGGTTAATCTTGGAGCCGTAGTTATTTTTTTAAGAGACTGCACTCACCCAACAATAACAATTCTCTTTGTCTCTGCCATTGGATTTCGCTCACTCGTTAGTTCGTTAATAATAATCTCGTATGCCGATGCTCGTTTAACAGGAAAAGGAAAGCTCGAAGACCTTATGGATATTGGAGCCCGAATGAAATATAATTATAGCATCGGCGCAAATATGAAAGTGCCCAGCTCCGATCGAAGCAATATTCATTGTTGTGTATCGATCTACTGATAGGCTGATAATTAATGCGGTGTCAAGCAAGGGAGGGCAGTCGGTATACACCGGTTGCCTGACCAGTGTTTTAGAGTGGTGCCCCATCTTTATCTGATTTATCACATTGGTCACCTGAAGCAATTCGAATGAAATAAACGCTGCATGTCGAGAATAAAGATTTGCACCATATCTGGCCCTCGGCGAAGTAAGACCTCGAGACACGTCTAATCCTGTCACCTCGGCACGAATAAAGTTAGCCACTAACCCCCGCCCCCTCTTCCAAAAGAAGGTCTCTACATCAGAGATAATCTGGGGTGTTAGATCGATATGTAAAGCTGGCAGAATAAGTGTGTGTAGTGAGGGGGGGTTGCTAAATGGCTTGGCAGTGGTTACTGATAGAATAGGGGGCGTGAGCCCCCTATTGCATCCCAATAGTAGAGTAGGGTAATTGCAAAGTAGAGGCCGCTTTCTGTATACGTGCTGGGCAGCGTAAAATTTCCCTAGGCGTTTCGCTAGAATCTACTTGCCTGGAGACCTCGGAATCTCCTAACAAATAATAATAACGGGCAGAAGCTACAGCGTAGCCCCGTAGCAAATCGACATACCAAACCTAACCGAGCCAGTTTTTAACGCTAATAGCTGGTATCAATATGCATTCTCTTAGCTGCCTGTTGTTCATTGGAGAGCTTACACTTCTCTTTAACTTGAACATTATGTTTTAGACAAGGTCGAGGATTAACCTAATTGTCTGCATTGAAGCAACTCACGGCCCGGCACTCAGAGTTAAGCACACTGTACGGACGAATTGCGACAGGAAACATGTATTATACAGCTATTAGGAACAATGGAAGATGTGGTGATGACTATGATAATATCATAATCGCCAATACAGATGCTAAAGCTCGTACTACTTACGAAGCTACACACAGTGGCGAGTATTAGGGCCAGGATGTACGTGTACGAGTACGAGCTCCGGGAGCGCCGGCAACATCCACCTTGTCCAAAGCGTGTATCCCCCTTATCGAACTCGATTGATGCTCAATAGACGAGCAGTTTTTACCTTGACTTGAGCTACTATTCGGACAGCGTTAAGTAAAGCGGGTTATTTCATTTGCACGCTGGTCAGCACCTCGTCTATCTTTATTCTTCATCTATGTTTTTTTTTTTAAAAAAAAGAGGAAGAAGAAAAAGCAGCGCGTATCGACATCTACGAAAGCCGAATTCCAAGACATTTATGACCTCACTTGTTATCTGCTTACTTCAATAGTTAACCGACAGCAGCCGACATAAGCGCTAATGCCGAGGTAGCATGGAGGATTCCTCTGCCCGAATCCGTATGATCCAGCAAGCCATCAATTATGTAGTACCTGTCCAAAACGGTTTGCATCGGGGCCTTTTCCGCGGGTCTGCGGTGCGACCGCGTTTCCATCCTTCAGGAAGCATTTCATCCTTAAAAGAAGTATAAAAAGAACTATTCGAGCTGCGGATGGATAAGTACGTGGCTGATGATGTGATTAACGGCATATGGTAGGATTCTTGCATCGATGTTCTAGTTGGATTGGATGTAACAAATCTTAGAATGATCAGGCACACCACCTTCTATAACCGGGTATAGCATCGCCCTGCAACTTCGCTTTGTACGCCCCCAACAACGTCATATCTCACAGTACGGTGCCTCTCGCCGGCTCTCGGACACGACGTTGTTGCCGCCGGCGCAGATCTTATCTTTGACCGCTCATCTCCGGCAATGTCGTCGGCGAGTTGGGAAGAGTGTGGGAGTGCAAGCTTGCTAGTCACGATTTGCTAATTTCAAGTATGTCTGGGCTCAGGACTATAAAGTGTCATGAACTCGCCTTGATATGTCTTCCTGTCCAGAATATAGATGTCGAAGAGACACTCGTTACAGAACATCATAATTTGGAGCAAAGACCCCCACAAACGGCGTAACAAAGCCTGTAACGTCGGTAATCGCGCCACTGACATTCGACTGCTTGATTGGAACCATTGCAACCACACCTGGGACTTGCTGACCGATTCAACGAACCACGCCAGTGGCGCCAACACACATCGCCATGATTCATGCAGACAGCTACCCAGCCTCGTTTCACGATACGCGAATGACACCCCACGCATAACCGCGAGTAGTTGGGAGTGTACCCCCGCGGAAAAGGCGAAGGTGAGCAAAACGGTAACACAGTCGGATCCGATCGCGGCGGAACAACTAACCAAAACCTCCACTCTCAAGGTGATTTCCGGGGCAACGCCAGTCCCTCGATGTACAGCAGGTATCGTTGCTCTCAAGACCCCTTGTTGTCGATGGATGACCACTAGTGCCACATCAACACATCACCCTTATTATGCGTGGATATGAATAGCACAGCACAGCAGAGCACAAGTGCTGAGCTGAGAGCACGACTCCCCGTTAGCGTCACCGGATTACCAAAATGGGTAGATTGGCACATCATCACCATCGAGGCGAGCGTCTACGTCAATCAATCAATCTACGACTATTGCATCCTATCTACCAATAACCGGCGTGATAGGACGACGACGATGATAATCATGACGAGGATGAAAAGATGACTGCCTATTTCGCAATTCGCTTGAAAAATGATTCGCTGTTGAAAGGATAATCAGACCAGACCACCGCCGCGACCCTGAGACAAAAGAAGATCTACTGGTATGGCCCGAATCGGAACCCGCAACCTGACCTAGGTACATGCCGAACCGCCCAAAACCGCAGCCCAACTCCGGTTGCTTTGCGGTAAAGCCAAAGCAAACATGCCAGAAAGCTGTGCCGCCCATATGTACAATGCTAAGATGCAAGATTTTCGTTCTCCGGCTGAAGGACGACGGGTGTCGTTATATACATAGATAGATAAGATAAATAGACAAATGTGCCCAAATGTCGCGTGGTCGACGGGACGGGGTGATGAATATTATTCGTCGTCGTCATTGTCGTCAAATCATCGTCATCATCGTAATCGTCGACGTGGGCGGGCAAGGGGCGGGCGAGAAGGGAAGATCTACTCCTTTCGCCCCAACTGCTCCGCGAGCGGCGAGCAGATGTCGTAGCCCGCATGGAAGAACTCGGCCGTCTCGCCGCTCCGCCGCTGCATCTCGTTGTCGAAGAGGTTCAGCATGGGGCCCACGCCCGGTATCCTCTCGAGCCTGTTGACCGACTGCCTCCACGCGTCCATGTGTCTCGTGCCCGCGAGGGCGTTCAGTTCGCGTACGCGCGTCTCGAGCGTCTCCAGCACGGCCGGGTTGGGTTTGGGCGTGCCCTGCCCGGTCGTCGGCGGTGCCCTTCGCAGCCACTCCAGGTACTCGGCCACGACGGAGGAGATGCCGGCGATCTCGGCCTGCGTGCTGAATACGACCATTCCGAAGGCCGTCAGCTCGGCGAGGATGTGGTTCGCGTCGTCGGCCCTGTTTCCCCTCCCGCTCGGCGACGGCGGCGGCGACGCCGTCGATACGGAACCGCCGTTGACTATCCTGACCTCCCGCAGACTCGGCATCTGCCTATGCGTGTAGACGCCCTCACGCCGGAACGAGGACGAAGCGGTACTGCTGGGCCCCGACATGTCGTCTATGCGTCTCGGGTCCTCCATCTGAAAATGAGACGACGGGTCGTTCGGGACGCCCATGTGCGGACTGGGCATGAAGCCGATGAACTCGCTGTCTAGATTCTCCGGCGACAGCGGCAGCGAGTGGTGTGAGAACGGCGTCGGCGGCATGCCGTGGACGCTCGAGGACATGAAGGGGTCCCCCGTCGGCACCGACGCGGCCATGGGCAGCGTGAAAGACGAGCAGTCCTGATACTCGACTCCCATCGTCGAGCCCGACGCCGCCATGGGGGTCTGCTCGGTTGGAGGAGGAGGAGGCTTGTTCGTGGCACTGTGTCTTAATATGTAGGCTTCTGCCTTATCTGTGCTCGCCTGCGTCAGCCAGCCCCTCGGCGTGTTCATCCCGATCACTTTCCAAGGTTGGCAAAGGACGGTACCTAGTCGCTCCTGTAAACTCTCGATTGTCTGGGCCAGGTCTGCCTTTGTCGGCTTGTGGGTTGGCACGTAGATACATGTCTCGCCGGACCGCCGGCACTTCTCGCACGAGGGTTGGCCGCCATCACAGCGTACTTTTCTGTCGCGGCAGAGTTTGCAGGCTATATGACGAGAGAGATTGTTCATGGTGAGACGAGGGATGTTGTCTGGGGACACGCGAAATAGAGAGAGAGAGAGGGAGGATGACTACCTTCCGCCGGTCGTTACTTGATTAGCCCGCGCTCCCTCTCGAAAGCCCGTACTCGATGAATGTCTTATGATTCTCGATGTCGCTCCGCCTCATGTGGTGTGAGGCGCGCTGAGTTGTAGTAGATTCGTAACTCCCTGTGATAAGTGTTTGTGTACGCTATGTTGGGAGCTGAGGGTATAAAGCCAGGTTGCTGCCAAGCTGTGTGGTTTGGGCTGCCCCAGGTGAAATTAAGCTACCGAGCTTACTTGTTACGGCTAACCCGCATATGATCCCATCGGCTTATTTCAATGGGGCTGGAATACATAGCTGGAATCTGAGCGGCTTCTGGTTTGTTGAAAGGGGGGGGGGGGGGGGGGGGGGGGGGTGGGGGGGCGGGGGGGGGGGGGGGGGGGGGGGGGGGGGGGGGGGGGGGGGGGGGGGTC